>VMOF01000369.1:28463952-28548785 GCA_011764245.1 Trialeurodes vaporariorum | reverse complement strand
CCCCCCATTCAACGTACCCTTACCTTCAATTTCGGGAATGTTTGTCGGGAATTTAACACCCGGAAAATTTTCGGTAGGATCGACCGAACGGAGACACGTTCAAAGTATGAGAGAGAGTATAAATCAAAGCGCATAAAGGGAAAAAGTATGTATTTCAAGTAAAAGCAGATGTAAATACGTTGGTGGTAGCAAACATAACCTCGATTCGTGGACGATTGACTACACCTACCAGCGTTGCCTCTTCGCGGACATTTAACCGAGACAAAAGGCCTCTTCAGACGATCAAATCAGGACCTCAGAAAATAGCACCATGTGGGCAATTTGGTGATCGGTGTACAACATATACATAAATCAAATTCCAATATTCGAAAAATTAACGAACATTAGACAACAATCAAAACATTCATCTTGATCGGAATGAATGAATCCGTGCCATGATTGATGATCACTCTCGACAACATCGATGATCGTCAAAGGTTTTCACCAAACTTAGATGCGGTGGATGGTGCGCACCAATCACCACATGTTCATATGGAGGCTACTTTGAGAATCTTATTTGATCGTCTGAAGATGCCTAATTATAGAGACGGAGGTATAACGGCTGAAGTAGATGCCCACGAAATTCTCGCGGATTTACGAAAAGCAAAAGTCAATAGCGCTCTGATTTAGCCTATTGTGTTGAACGGTGGACACTAGACACCCTTCTTTGAACCACCAGTCTATCCCTCCTGCGTTTAACCGAGCGCAAAGACTGGGCTAAAAAAAATTGTGGATTCATCCTTACGCACTATCTATTTTGCCCATTTTGAAATTGGGCGTGAACGGTTTCTTTCAGGTCTCAAAAAAAACAAAAAAAAACAAGATGTTCAACTGGACATTACGTTGGCTGATAAGCAAAGATGTTGTGGTCAAAAGGCCAGTGAGAGCAAAACATCAGGGCTTTGTTGCTGGTTATTAGTCAACGTATGGTTCAGTTGAATGTTGTTGTCTATGTTATTCTGTCGAGTCCCCCCTGAAACAAAGTTAGCCATACCACGCGATTGACAAGTGCGACGTCTCTATAGTATACACCAGAGTTGGAGAAATGGGGCAGTATTCGGTAATCGTCGAATCTTTGGGTGATAGTTGAATGTAATCTTCACTAATTTAAAATTAACTCAAAGGGTAATTTTGATTGGGACCCAAGGAAGATGGGACCCAATTTGGGTCCCATATTCCTACAACTACAACTGTGATGAGTGATTGCGGTAAAAAAATAAAAAAAAAAAAAAAAAATGAAAAAATCACACTCCGGAAAAAAACGATATGTAGAGATAAAACTATATGGGATTTATAGAGCCTATAAAATACGAGACGGTGAGAGGGTTGAGGGAGGATCGGAGGTAATTCCAGATGAGTGACGGGGGTGGAGAAATAAAGAGGGTGGAGGGGTGAGGTGAAGGGGGAGGGGGTAAAAGATGTCATAGTTCCATGCTTCCCCTGATGGAATCAAAGTTCCTGACAAATCCATGTTTTCCAGGTTTTTCCTGATGCTAGGCATTATGTTAGACAAAATTGTAGTTGGTAAGCAAAGACGGCGCTCGCTTGAAATTGCAGGGAATTACGACTGAAAGTGTGGCTTGTAAAATTCTTTTAACGTCCGACACTTTCTTAACTGTTCGTCAATCTACTCCGTTGCACGTGGATCCGCAGCGACGACATGACTGCGGCTCAAAACAAAGAAAAGAGTTTCTGCGGTTAATTGGAGGAACTTTCTTTAATGTTAGAGGGAGAGGAGAAGTCCCGACGCGACAAGGAGAAGCAATCAAGAGATGAAACGGAAAGAGGAGGACGGGTATACAGAGAAAGAAAGCGCGGGGGTGAAAAGCCAGTTCACCAAGCACGACCGCAGGTCATTTCAAAGTTGCAGCGGAGTCCTCCTATTGGTCTTTATTTTGTGAGCGAAGTATATAGAGCCTATAAAATACGAGACAGTGAGAAGGTGAGAGGGTTAAGGGGGGATCGGCGGTACTTCCAGATGAGTGACGGGGGTGGAGAAGTAAAGATGGGGAGAGGGATGAGGAGAAGGGGGAGGGGGAGGGGGAGGGGGAGGGGGAGGGGGGGGGGGCAAAGGATGTCGACTATATCGTCATCTCGGACGAGTAAATTACTTCGAAGAAATCGTCAAATTGTAAAACTAGGAACTATCGGTGGATGCCGCGCGTGGCGCGTTTATGCTTCTTGGCGCAATGGGGAGAGAATGAGCAGAGAGTGAAAACAGACTAAGGATTTATCAACATTGTCTAATGGATCTTTTGAAAAGTTTTGCTACAGCAATACGAAGTAGCATGACTTTATACGGGTTTCAACACAAAAACAAAACAGATGAACACACGAACGGCACAATTTAGAGACATTTCCTTGAGATTTACTTAACTTGTCTCGAACTTGAAAAGTCCGTCCGGATTCAATTTGCTATTTAGAGACACACTTTGAAACACAAGCACCATGAGACAATTCGAGGAATTTTCATGTAAGAATGTAAGCACGGATTTACGATTGAGAGAGACGCTTTGAGAACACATGGTTTTGCACACGAGATAACTTTTAAGTTAGCACGTTCACTACCTTGAACTAAACTCAAGATGTTTCAAGAATTGCCAATTTACATACAGCATGCCGCTGAATTGTAATTTTTCTCATTTGACTTGACTCGAATTGAATATTTCGCAAACCAGGTCAAGTCAAGGAGATTTCAAGTAAAGTCTCTGAATTGAGGAGTTCCACCCTAAGGAGTTCTCAATTGCACCCTCAGGATTTGTCCACAAGGTCTGTCTAATGAGTATTTTGCAAACTTTTGCTACAGCAATACGGTGGAGCATGAACTTCTACGGATTTCAACACACACTGCTCAGGGTATAATATACAGTTCAGAAAATTCACTTTTCATTGACTCGACTTGACTCGAACTTGGAACAAGGTGTCTTTTCTCTGTCCACTATTTATCTGCAAAAAGGGGTACTTTTATGTATGATTAATCGAAAAATTTATATTTACTGAGCTAATATTCGGACTTTTCTGATAAAATTTAAGTTTTTACAGTTGCGGTTTGCGATTTCTTTTATTCTTTTATATGTAAATATATATATTCTAATCTCCAACGAAGTATCAACAGATTGACAGTATATTTTCATAAAGAAACAAAAACCAATTTATTATATTGTTAAAGAAAGTGTTGTATTGGGAAATCGGGAATTAGCACACGTTAGTTTGATAGACTTCCATGTTCAGAGTGAGTCGATAGGCATGCTTGTTTGTTTGAATGATTGGATTTTCGACTAAAGTAAAGTTTATTGAAATTAGAAACGTGCGCTTAAAAGGTATACATATTTGGCATCTCATGGGACTTTTTCAATGGGGGCAGTTGCAAGGCTCTAAAATTTTGTGTTTTTCTTTTTTTGAAAAAATTGAAAGTACTTGATGGCTTCGAACGTGGCCTTTGGTTTTTTCCTTTGTGTCCCGGTTTTGGAGATAAAGCCGTGCAATATTTCAAGCAATCATGTGTATTTTATAACGCATCAACGTGGAATTTCCTTTCAGGTAATGAACCGACAGGTGATGAACCAAAATTGAACTAGTGGGACCTCAAAAAATCTACCTATATATAGTTAGAAACCAAAAGCAACCTGGTCTTCTGCTCACCAAGTACTTTCAATTGTATGCATGGGCGGATACAGGAATTTGTCTTTCTCTCTCTCCTCCCATTTAAATACGTGCGTTAGAAAAGGGCATAAAAAGGGGCAAAGTCACGCGATGACCCTCCTTTCCTATCCTTTTCTAACGCATGGATTCAAATGGAAGTAGAAAGAGAAAGACAATAATGCCTGTATCACCCATGTATACTATTAAACTCAATAATTCAAACCCTCACAACTGCCCCATTCAGTGGAGTTAAAATCACTTGACGTTTAGTGGGATCAAAAACTAAATAACGTCGTTTGTGGAAAGGGTTCGTTGCAAACTTTTGTTACAACGTTATGGAGGGTCGTTTCTAAGGGAAAATCATGTGGAAATCGTCATGGAAAGCATCGGAAAGTCTCAGAATCCACTCAAAAACGCAATAATTGCGTTTAGCAAAATTCCAAGATTCCGGTCGAATGAGCGAGTCATAGTGAGATGCGATGACCCTCCTTTCCTATCTTTTCTAACGCATGGATTCAAATGGAAGTAGAAAGAGAAAGACAATAATGCGTGTATCACCCATGTATACTATTAAACTCAATAATTCAAACCCTCACAACTGCCCCATTCAGTGGAGTTAAAATCACTTGACGTTTAGTGGGATCGAAAACTAAATAACGTCGTTTGTGGAAAGGGTTCGTTGCAAACTTTTGTTACAACGTTATGGAGGGTCGTTTCTAAGGGAAAATCATGTGGAAATCGTCATGGAAAGCATCGGAAAGTCTCAGAATCCACTCAAAAACGCAATAATTGCGTTTAGCAAAATTCCAAGATTCCGGTCGAATGAGCGAGTCATAGTGAGATGCGATGACCCTCCTTTCCTATCCTTTTCTAACGCATGGATTCAAATGGAAGTAGAAAGAGAAAGACAATAATGCGTGTATCACCCATGTATACTATTAAACTCAATAATTCAAACCCTCACAACTGCCCCATTCAGTGGAGTTAAAATCACTTGACGTTTAGTGGGATCGAAAACTAAATAACGTCGTTTGTGGAAAGGGTTCGTTGCAAACTTTTGTTACAACGTTATGGAGGGTCGTTTCTAAGGGAAAATCATGTGGAAATCGTCATGGAAAGCATCGGAAAGTCTCAGAATCCACTCAAAAACGCAATAATTGCGTTTAGCAAAATTCCAAGATTCCGGTCGAATGAGCGAGTCATAGTGGTGAGACCCTCTGTCCCATCCATCTAATCGTTGCGGTTAGGTTATAATATACTATATTATGACATACTTTTATCAGCCATAGGAAGTTGTAAACTAGATGATACTCCCCAATGTTGACTTACTCATTCAACCGCCATATCTTGAATTTAGTCAAACGCATTTACTGAGTTTGTGAGGGATTTTGAGACTTTTTCGATGCCAGGGAATGTGATCTCACGCGATTTTACATGGAAATCTACCTCCATCATTTGTAGCAAAAATTATATTGCAAAGATCCATTCAGCCCATTGTGCCCAGATTGAGAAACTTTTCTTTCTTTCTTTTTTAAATTTCCTTCCACGAGATCCGTGTTTATTACAGCGCCGTTGCTCTAAAAAGTGGGTTCCTCAAATTGAGGCGAATGTTCCCCAATCAAGGGTCTTTATATAAACCAGAAGGGGAAGGGGAATTCAATTTCGGTCGAAGCGAAAAAAAATCCAACAGATGAGAACTGCTGTCACTATATATAGTATATATGTATCCGCAAAGACCCGCCAGCCCGTGGGCTCACCGCAAGTTCAGTATTTAACAACCATTCGATGCTGTTCCTTCATCTTCTGTAGAGCGGTAATTTAATGGGTAACTTGCGTAACGCGACGTGGAGAATTTTAGGTTAGGTCGGAGTGTATGTTTTTTCTGAATTTACACCATGGTTTTTGTGGTGCGACACGCCTGAGGCCGAGGCGATTTAATCTCATCTTCGATCGTGGACATCTCACCCTCACCAAAATACGTATACATTTGGAAACGGTGGAAACATATATGCATTTCAACCGTTACCTAAAAAACATTCACATCGATTACAAAGAGAAAGTTTCATTGCCAATAGTCGCCTACTAGTGCCCGTTTCAGAAGTGTAGGCGGACCTAGACCGATAATCTTTGGAATTTGTCAACATTATTTCTGATATTACTCGATAAAAATGAATAAAAGTGAAATTGAGTGTCCACTTTTCAACGAGGAAAACTTTAAACACAAAAAAATAAAGTCATCAGGGGCAAATTCGGTATTGATTTGAAGGAATAAAAGTTGAAAATTCGCCAAAGATCATGGTTTTGGTCCGCCTACACTTCTGAAACGAGCTCTAATATTCGGTGGCCTATACCCAAGCTAAAATCTAAAAAGTCGTCTAACCATGTTTTTCCCCCCGTTTGTACATGTACATATAATAACATCTCTCTTGGATATTATCTAAGTTTCATAATTATTAATTTCAAGTACATGAAAATGACATCAATGATCATCCTTGGAATATAAGTTTCACTTATGAAATTATCTGATAATACTTGCTATGCTTTTAAAACGTCAATCAGACGAAAGGTCCAAATTTAACTATATCGATTTCTTCAAGTAATCTTCTTTAAGTTTTAAGATTTACTGTAACAATGAGAAAGAATAATTTAAAAAAAAAAAAAAAAAAAAAATTAAACTGCTCAAATGTTTTTAAGCACAAGCAGTAGTATAACTCCTGCGTGGTTTTTTGGGCCCACATAACATTTACTATGCTCATAGTTCCCATAGTGAATACATTTACAAAGACCTACAGCATATCATATAATTTTAGGGTCAAAAGGAGACCCTCCCCCTTTGATCCGTCGATGGTGCAATACACACCTATTCACTTTAACTCACTTTTATTGAGCATTAATTTCTCGGGAGAATTACTTGTGAACTTGAAAGTGGAAAGCCCGCAGCGCGGCTTTGAGACGCGGTGTGTAGGCATTAGACTTGCAATAAAACTCCAGTAATCCTCAACAATCGATACTTTACAGATTCAACTCGAGGAAAAGTCACTCAAATCCTCTTTACGCGGAATACACTCACTCATTCATTCATTCATCCATTCATTCATTATTTGAGTCGAATCTAATCGGAATATTCACTCTCCGTACAGTGAACAAGTCCGATCGATTAGTTGTTCGACCATTTCACGACCATCCTTGAATTTCACGACTTTTGGGTAGACTGGATGAGAATGGAAAACGGTAATTGGTAGAGACGAGTCACGTGGGTGCCTAGTCTAATTTATCTAATTGGTCAGTGGCGCACCGAGAACTTTAGTTTGGTGGGGGTTTCACCGCAAATTTCTCCATTTTCTGAGGCCTTAGGGTCCTTAGGGGGGGGGGGGGGGTTGATAGCAATTTCAGCCGAAGATGACTTTTTTTAGAGCAAAATCTTGATGCTTAGGGGGGGGGGGTTGACCCTAAAACCACCCCCTTCGGTGCGCCACTGTAATTGGTTATCAGGTAGTCTTGGAGTACCCGATAACCAATTAGATAAATTTCGTATTTTGATTAGACTATGCCCTGGTAAAAAAAAACCTCAGGACCTCAGAGATGTCTGAGGGTAATTGGAACAAGAGGTCCTGAGGGCGCCCACAGGATTTCTGAGGGCACCCTCAGGAATTTCTGAGGGCACCCACAGGACCTCATGTTCCAATTACCCTCAGACTTCTGAGGTCCTGAGGTCCTGAGGTCAGGCCATCAAGTATTTCTGTGTAACTAAAAAACTAAATTTGGGACAACCTAGTCGAGTTTTCTGTAGAAATCCTTGCTCCTATCACGAAGGCTATGTACTTTACGCCTTTTGTCGAGCCGAAGAAGTTGGAGCCCGCACAGAAACTTTGCCCGTGGTGGGGTTCGAACCCACGACCTCCCGATTGATGGTCCTGCACTTTACCACTAGGCTACACTGCCCGCGATGACAGATGGGCGAGAATTTCTCAATATAATAATATTGCGGGTGCCCTCAGGATTCTCTGAGGGCGCCCTCAGAAACTTTCGAGGGCATTCCCTCAAGATTTCTGAGGATGCCCTTGGAGCCCTTATTTTCAAATTACGTTTAGACTTTTTTGCGGACCTAGATATTTTTTTTGCAGCTAAGGTTTTTATAATGGGACTTAGAAAAATTTCGTTTGTTGTAGATAAAATTTGTTTTAACCTTCTAATGAGTAAGGGCCCTGACTTTAGTACATGAATTACTTGTTCAGTGCAATAACATTAACCTCAAAAATTATTTCTTAGATTTTTAACAACTGTAGGTTTTAATTGATTTAAAAAGAAAATAATAATAATATGTATATCTAATAATATGAGAATTTCTCGCTCAATGCATTGGTTTAACCAGGAATTTGTTTGATCCTGAACTTTTACCCCTCTTTGTGCCAAAATGGATCCAGCCGATGAAAAAATTATTTTTGATTTTTTCCTGACCTATAGGCTCTAAAGAACATGCTCAAGCAAAAACATTGAAAATAAGGTGCTTGCGCTACGCGACAGCACCTAAAAACCCATAATTTTTTTTTTTTTTTTTTTTTTTTTTTTTTTTTATTAATTACTTAACCAGTGGTGGCTTTGTGCCATGTATGGCAAAAATGTTTTACCTCTATTTGATTACATTGTAAGCAATCGATCGTTTTTCATGGAATCATCTGATATGGGATAAAAACAATGTTGCCGAAATGCACGAGTTACTATATTGAAAATAGCCTCTAAAACATTTAAGATTCGAAAGTCTGAGTGCGAGTTTGTTGTCCTGAAAATTTTTATTCCGTTCAGGGGCGCCATTTCAGATTTTCCTTGAGGGGGGGGGGCCTACAAAAATTTGGATGACCTTTTTTTTTTGCCGTGCATCTTCAAAAAAAATCTTTGACTTGATTTTTCGGCCACATTGAAAATCCTTGGGGGGGGCAGTTGCCCCCTTGCCATCCCCCAAACGGCGCCACTGGTTCCGGTCGTCTTCAAAATGATTGAAGCTCACCCTCGAAGATTTCTGATCAGAATTTCTAAAGTTTTAAGGGCCCCTCAAAAGATTCGGGATGCTCTGTGGGCGCCCTCAAGCGTTCTGCGGTCACCCTCAAGGCGCTCTGTGGTCGCCCTCAAGGCGCTCTGTGGTCGCCCTCAAGCGCTCTGAGGTCGCCCTCAAGCGCTCTGAGGTCGCCCTCAAGCGCTCTGTGGTCGCCCACAAGCGCTCTGTGGTCGCCCTCAAGTGCTCTGTGGGTGCCCTCAAAGATTCTGGGGTGCCTCAGGGGCGCCCTCAAAGATTCTGTGGGCGCCCTCAAAGATTCTGTGGGTGCCCTCAGAAAACCTCAGAGGCCCTCAGAAATCCTGAGGGTGCCCTCAGGATTTTCTGAGGTTCTCTGAGGTTTTTTTTTACCAGGGTGGGCAACCACGTGACTCGTCTCTACCAATCACCGTTTTCCATTCTTATCCAATCTATACTCAGAAGTCGTGAATTTCAAGGATCGGCCCGCAGGTTATGAATACAAATCCCCGCTCGTTCTCTCAAGTAAAGTTGGGCAAATATTATTTGACAAATTATTTGAATTAACGCAATAAAATCAGATTATTCGAGAAATTATTTGGTCAAATGACCGTACTTCCTCACTGGTAATGGTGTTACAACTCGAGCATCAACTCTGTTGCCAGACGGATTTGATTATTTCTGATTATTTGGTTGCCCAACTTTAACTCAAGTTGAGTGGGTAGTTAAATATTTCTTCTTCGCTGTGTTGATTTGGCCTATACTTTGAATTGAAGGAGATTGAAAACTCAAATTGTCAACAACTTGGGTCAGCGTCTATGGATATAAAACTAAAATTTTGAGAATCAGATCCAAACAGCAACTAAAACGTATGTACTCGGACGTGGTGTTGGAAGGGTTAAAAGACACTATCCTTGGCGCATGTGAACAGTTTTTATCATTTTGTACTTTTAAACGTGTGCCTGTATAGGTTAAAATCATTCAACCGTTTTTTGATTATGTTCGAAACATCGAAAAATATGTCCTTTGCTTTGAAAGCAATGAGCAAGAAACAATAATTATATTTGTATTTGGTTTGTTTAATCTTGCGTCTGCTCACTCAAGAAGGCAATCACATCAGAAGCATTCTTCCTGTTACCAGAATTTTGGTATTTGTACCATTGTTTTTGAAAACGTTGAGGAAATTCTGGCACTATACAACAAGATTTTGATCGAAACTGCAGAACTCTTGTATACTTTTCTGGCAAAGCATCAAATGTTCCAAAATCAACTCACAAACGCACTATATACGTTTGAAGAACATTTGTACTATGGCCGTCGTACAGCGAGTCATAATGGGGTAGTCCCATCTAATCAGTCTGTTACTCTCTGATGAATCTTTTTCCCTGCATAGAGGAAAAGTGCGCTTTATATAAATGGCAGCCAACTTGGAATTTTTGATGCATTTATTGAGATTTGAGAGTCAATTCTGGGACTTTTCTTGATGCTTCGACGTGATTTTGGAATGATTTTATCCAAAAATCGACATTATTTGTAGTTATAGTAAAATTTCACCAACAACTCACAATAATTGGAGTGCGATGGTATCATTCTCGACCACGAACTGAAAATTTGGTCAACCAAAATATTCCGAAGTATTTCATGCTAATATTAATTTAAGAATGACTAATTCAGTGTTATGCTTGTTTTTTTCCGTGAGTTACTGCTTAAAAGTAATGATTTGATTGAAATAAGTAGACTTTTCGTGTTAGCTTGAAATTTTATTAATTTGGTTACGTGTGCGTTGTCGATTGATTAACTGGGTCAATTGCAGTTGACGGATGGGAAGCAGACGTGCCTAATAGTGACGTCAAGGATTTATAGTTTGAAAAGCTCGTGGTTATGAGTGGTTTGAGGGAAGATACAATTAAAGTCTCTTTCGTCTCAAGCGCCTTTACCCCCTTCCCCCTCCGTAAAACGTGACATTTTATTGGGTGATCGACTCGATTTTTATTTTATTTTTATTATTTTTTAAAGCAACCCCTCGACAGACTTTCACCACACCGCGCCTCCCTCGCTTCATTCGCTTACACTCAGGTATGCTTGAATGCTGATTATTTGCCTACGACTTTCCACTGTTGCCAAAGCTAAGGGGAAAGTCGAGTAAACGAACTCGCATCTTCCTGCTGTAATATATGGGCTGCTGTATTATTGTGCTGTAATATTCAATCATAGTGGCGTAGCGTGCAATTTGGCAACGTTTTAATTCATCCTTTTAAACTCATGAAAAAGACCGAAGTATTGGATGTTCGGTGAACACCTTGGCATTCGACCTTTCACATGAGTTTGAATGGACACAACATAACGTTGCCAAAATTCACGTTACGCGTCAATGATTAAAATACGGATGGTGATGGCCCTGGCAGTGCTGCCGCTTTCCTTATCTTTGGTTGAAGCAAAGATTACATGTATCATTTTAGGAGTATAACGTTAAATGTCTTATAGAAATACTCACATCCGTGCTTTTACTTTTCAGTTTTTGAAGAAAAATGTTTCTTAAATATCATGTGAGAAGTATAACAATGGCGGATAGAAAATTGTCTCATGAATATATTCATAATTATATAAATGGTGTTAATAGGTAATTGGGATGTCTGATGTACGATAGAATTAATCGGGCCTTGCAAGTTGCAGTGATCATAAACAGCAACACGGCTCGATTAATGTATCGGGGTTTTTTTATTTAGTGAATAATTCTTTTCGAACGCCTCAAATGTGACGCCTTTTACGTAAGGGTTAAAAAAAAAAAAAAAAAAAAAAAAAAAAAAAAAAAGCAGGGAAAATTCCAACACGCAGGTGTTGGAAAAGCGTGCCACTAAAGTCTGAACAGCTTTAATGCTTTTGCTAGCAATGATAATTCATCAAAGGGGAAAACCATGTGACATGGAGCTGATCTCGAGAAAATTGAGTCCAAAGTTGAAGAGCTAGCATTTAAAAAAAAATCGCGGAATTACTTACGTTTTTGATTTCATTCAACTACCGTGTTATATTTTTGCATTTCAACACCGGAAAAGTGGAATTTCCTATGCAGAAAAGGTACCTACTTAATTCTTAGCGTTTAAAGTGATTTGGGTTTTTCCTTTCTTCTTCTTTTTTTGGCATAATCACGAAAAACGAATCTCTAAGAGAAACCAAACGGCAGAGTGGTTTACGCTGTTGATTTTTTAAAATCCGTTAATAGTCCAGGCAATAGAGAATTTATAAAGGGAAAAGTTCTATAGAATTCTGTTTTACGTCGATTCCTATGTATTTTGGGTCGCTGAATCCGAATTTGATGTTGTCCACCAAAATTTTCTGGAGCTTTTTACGGAAATTACGGAAAATTGCAAAAATTTCAGGATTTTTGCGGTTTTTTCATTGTAACTTGGTTATCATCGATAAAAATAAAAAAATACCTATTTACAAAGTTAAAGAAATGAAATTTCCTAAAAAAATGATGCGACTCTTATTTTTGTGTCATCAAAATTAACGGAGCTGGAGCGCGCGGAAAAAAGTCGCGGCGCGCAGATCAGCAACATTACGGGTCTTACGGAACGGCCATTAGGCGCGCCGCGCGACGGTGCACTGGCGAGTGGCGGTCGCTTTGCTTGCAATACTCCTTAACCCCACCCAGCAGGAGGGGGGATAAACCCCATATTATTATCCATCAAATTCCCCCTCCCCCCGCCAATGCAAACTTACAAAATCATTGAATATCGATATTTAAACGCAATTACCGTACATTAATTAATATTTTTCTTGGTTTCTCGTCATTTTTTTTTCTTTCCACTGATTTACATTTTTTTTTTTCAGTTATTATTAGCTCATTTTTATTAGACTTTTTTTATTTCAAAAAGGGAAATGATAGCATCGCACGATTAGTATAATATCATTATTATTATATTCCGTCAATAAACTGGTCAGGAAACCCTTACTTTTTAGGTTTCAAACATTGAATACCTCCCATATGCATGAAATGTTGCAATCCATCGATCTTTTGAGAGTTATGATTGGCGTTATCAAATATGAACTGAAAAAATTAATAACCCTGAAAACCTAGTAGAGAGTTCATAATTGCAGAAAGTTCAAAGTAAATCGTATCGGTCCGTTGCGCAAAGGCCGGGAAAATTCTAGAGTCTCTATCAGTGAAGTAGGTGCAATTTGGCAACGTTGTTTTGTGTCCATTTAAACTCATGTAAAAATTCGAATGCGAAGGTGTTCAACGAACATCCAATAGTTCGATCTTTTTCGTGGGGTTAATGGACAAACTGCAGCGTTGCAAAATCGCACGCCACGCCACTGGTCTCTATCAGTCAACGAGAGCCAATTCTTAAAATAAAAGTATTGAAATTGAAGCCTACCCACGAAATAAAAGACCTAGGCTGAGCAGTTGCAATTAAAAAGTGAGCAAACGTCACGCATCCCCCTCATTTATCTAAATTACCCTGTTTGTGCTTAGTTGCAATTTTCTCCCAAAAAATCGTTAGACTTTTGCCACTTGGTCACATTAGATTCGGCGCTCTGAAAAAAAAAAAAGATCGCTTGCACATAGGATATCTCAGCTTGTCATAAATGCTGTAGAATGGATATCCTCTTTCTAGAATAATAGCCGCCGTCTCTTCAACAATAAGCGCGCTCTCGTTGTCCCCGCTGATCTGAAAATTTTTTGGAATAAAAAGAAATTGAGAGAACTTTATGCCCATTATTTAATAAGAAACAACGGTAACTTCTTCCAAGCTGGAGAAATAAATAAATATATCATCGCCATATTTAGTAAGTATAATTGAGCTTTGAAAGTTTTTACGTTGTGTAATTACCTATGATTTGATCGATTAATTCTGAAAGAGACAATTGGTACTAACTTTCTTTTTCGTCGAGAAGACAGTAAATTTTTTGCGAAGATTTGGCAAGTTCCGCGGCAAATGGGGCATTTTTTTGTATCGCCTACACTTGATCCTTCTACAGGAGGCAAGTAAAGTTTTTGCAGGTTTAAACTCGCCGATTTTGAGGCTTTTTTTTTATGGCCGCTCAAAATTGCCTTGGACACTTCATCCCCGCACAAAAAGAACACTTTTTAAAACAAAAGTTGACGTTTTAGAGACAGGATAACTTGGTATTGGTTTATTTTCTTTCAAAATATTTCTCATTAACGTAGTTTTTTTTTTTTTTTTACACTGATGCGATGATGTACGATTATATGGATTCAGAGTCCACGAAATAAGTTGTTTTTTGTATTTTCTCTTAATGTCAATTTGCAGTCCAGAACAACACTTCACTCCCTTTCCATATCACTTTTGACGTTGCGTTCTTATCTGGCGTGTTTACGCTCTTAAAAAACCCTAGTATTTTACATCCCCACCAGGCGAGCAATAAAATATCTATATCAAAAATAATAATTCCCAAATAATATACTAAAAGAAAGCATCACATTCTGATTTATTTTCATCAATTATCAGAGGAACATCGAAAGAAACGAAAGCTAAATTGGCAATTTGAAAGTAAACTGCAAGTACAAAAAGAGACTTCAAGCAAACCCTGCAGCGTTTTGCCTCAAGTTATGATTTTTGAACCATTTGACTTTTACGACAGTTTAGCCACTTGGAATAGACGCTGAGGCGACGACCCCTAGTTTCAACCAAGGGACCCGATAGTGTGCGTGGCCGGAGTTAAGATCTCAGGTTTGTGTATGATTCACTGCGTAGATAAAATGTGCCGAATCAAAACTACACACTATTTTTAGCAAATCACAATAATTATGAAGTAGAGTCGTTGTAAATCTATGAGATAAAATATAGTTAATTCGACTATTTTCCTACGATTATAAAGATCGATATTCATTGATTACATAAGTTTTCATTAGGGGGCGGGGGGGGGGGGTTATGGTGGATAATAACATTGGGTTCATCCTCCCTCCTGCTGGGTGGGGGGGGGGGGGGGGGTTAAGGAGTATTGCAAGCAAAGCGACCGCCACTCGCCAGTGCACCGTCGCGCGGCGCGCCTAATGGCCGTTCCGTAAGACACGTAATGTTGCTGATCTGCGCGCCGCGACTTTTTTCCGAGCACTCCAGCTCCGTTAATTTTGATGACACAAAAATAAGAGTCGCATCATTTTTGCATGAAATTTCATCTTCTTTAACTTTGTAAATATGTATTTTTTCATTTTTATCGATGATAACCAAGTTACAATGAAAAAACCGCCAAAATCCTGAAATTTTTGCAGTTTTCCGTAATTTCCGTAAAAAGCTCCAGGAAATTTTGGTGGACAACATCAAATTCGGATTCAGCGACCCAAAATACATAGGAATCGACATAGAACAGAACTTCTATAGAACTTTCCTTCATAAGCTCTTTTTTGGTCTCTATTGCCTGGACTATAATCCGGACTTAAGTCCGTTCCCAATTCTATAAAAGGAACCAAGTCGGAGTTGGTTCCTTACGTGACTCGGATTAAGGTTTAAGAAAAAGAAACCAAGTTCTCATTTTATTTCATCATATGGATAATGACTTCAATGAGGCTCACCAGCTCACTTTTACCTCGAATTTTGACGGGAACTGGTTGTTATTAGAAGAAGCACTTGTTGCTTCGAGATTCAGTATTGCTAGCTCTATCAATCAATAACTCAATTTTATCAAAAATGTCACTCAGTTCTTTTGTGACAAGTGCTGTCCAATTGAGCTTCTTTGGTGAGAAATGATGAAAAAAATAAAAGATCGGATGTATCTAAAAGGAGATGAGTCTAATGCGTTGTTTTTTTGTGTTTGTTTTTTGTTTTCAAAACTTTGGAGGGCTCTAGCTCAGAAGAGAAACATTTGCAGCACATATTCATGTAGGAAAATAAAGCGTATATAGGTATATGTTGACCCCAAATATACACTCCATAAGTTTGGCACTTAAGTTTTGCAACACCCTATATTCTTGATATTTTGCTCCCCACCACCCTTCACAGAACACAACATATTGACCATGCACATTTTTAAAATTACAGTTTGACTGTAGAGATATTTTCTTTTCCGCCCCCTTTCAACGAAAAAGGGGAAAATGGATCGCCTGTCTTTGATGTTCGTCGTATGCGCGTGCACAGATTGTTCGGCTTTGCGACTGCCATTTTGGCTTTCTTTATAATGCGTTTTGTGGGTTTATTAATGGATTTTATGACTACTTGATGCCGCCAATGTAATTTTCAGGCGATTTTACGTAAAAATCAAAACTCTATAGCGCTGTAGCAAAAGTTTGCAACAAACCCATTGAAAGCTGAAAAGAGAAAATTATTTGATAAGGCTCGATCTTTTTTACCCACATAAAGTATAGACAATAGATATTTCTAAATCCCTCCACCTTTTAAACGGCTTGTTCAGGGATCAAAAATGAGGTTGCGTTCTTTTGAAGTCAAAAAGTGTCATTTTCGGAAAAGCCGTGATTCTAAATAATAAACAGTTTTTTTTCTTCTTTTTTTCCGTTTTAGGTGCTGTCAGCACTTATTGCGATTGTCACGATGTAGATATGTAATATACATGAATGGAACACTTGCGAATTCATGAAAAAATAATCCTTTAAGAACTAACCATTTCAGGTGCCCTTTACACGTCAAGCATTCTAGGGGTATAGATTAGTAGGTGTGGAGGTTTAAGACGTTTGTGGATTTTAATTCCCCCTCCCCCATTTATTTTGTTGAAAAGTATCGAAAGTTTGCAGTTAAAACTAAGCCATTATTCATTATAACGCATTGTAATGTTATTTTTTTTCTGTTGCCGTCGGTCGATATCATTTTTCGTGTTGGAAAAGCAAAGTTCCATATGGACCTATAATTTCCAAAATTTGAAGAAGCTTCCAGTAAAAAATGCTGTCCACGCGAGAAACTTTTTAGGATAGGTAAATAAGTTATTCCAGAGTCAATTCCGTAGCCGCAGCGAGGAGGCTGTCCAGGGGTGGAAGACACGTGACAGCCCCTCTCATTTTTTAGAGCTATTAATGCGAATTTTACCCCCTCCCTTTGTTCTGGATTTTAAAAACCTTTTTTTCAACAAAACGCTCAAAATTTCCTCAAAAATCTCTTGATTGCATAGACGCTCATATAGGGAATTTCAATTTGCCGATCCCTCAGAATTTCAAATGTTTCCAATGACCAAGACCTGTTTAGTGTGACGTCATGAAAAAAATTGGTTCCAAAAAAAGGCTCCGCCTCACTCGCGCTCTCGTGGGTTTTCCCATATGAAACACGATCCAAAATTTTCAAATACAAGTGCTAGTAAACAACATGCTCTTTGCACCAGTTGTGTTTATCACACCATTGGGTTCCACGTCCCTTATAAAAATTTCCGATTGTTTCAATGAATTTTACGATAGGATATATATTCCCGCGCTTTTTTTTCCCCATAGAAATAATCGAAATGCCATAGAGACAATCGGAATTCGTGTAGATTTAAGCACGCTGACTATAGCAACGATAGGTCTGATGATTGAAATAAGGCGAAATCATCTATGGTTCTATTCTTACAGTTTTAACAGCCACTTTTTTCTCAGTGATAAAATATGAGCCCGCTACCACAAACTTTTTGAAACATCGCGCATCAAAATGCACAATCACAGTTATATCGAAGAAAGTCCTATGTTTTGTCCTTGTCACACACTCACAGTTTCTTATGAGCACAAAATTCTAGGATATACGCTCATCAGCACCATCACGACATGTGTTATACCTCGAACAATAGCTTCGATACGAAGAGAAGTTGGAATGATTGAGTGCCATGGCGGTGATACTCCCATAAGAGACCGTGAGTAAGACGAGGACAAAACGTAGAACATCTTTCGGTATAACTGTGATTGTAAATTCGCTTGTGAGGAATTATGTTAGAGTGAAAAGATACTTTAAAATACGTGGAATCTAATGATGCAATAAAGAGCTTGATTCAAAATGGGGGTTTTTCTCCCCCCCCCCCACCGATTTTCCTGAAACTTTGTATTTTGATAGCACTTGATATAAGTAGTCTTTTTTTTTTTTCAAATAAAGTTTTTCCAAAAATAATTAGGGGGGGAGTTACAGTGTTGCAAAGTTGCACCTTTCAAAAATTCATAACTTTCGCGTAAATCATTCGATTGAAACGCGGTCTTCACCAAAAGATGCGGATTGTAAAGCACTTTCATGCCATTTAAACAGAATTCAATTTTAATAATTTTTGACTTAGTTATCGTCATTTTTGTGATTTTTAGGCCACTCAAAATCTACTTAAAGTGAAATAAAAAAAAATGGTATTTTTTGATTTTGACCGAGTTGAAATATGTTATTTCTCTTTAAATTCTGCGTAAAATGAGCTCAAGCAGAATGCAAGGCGATTTTTTGTTCCGGAGTTATGCATTTTTTAGTAAGCGAAAAACGAGTTTTTTAGGGTACCCATGAGCGTTCGATAGAGAGGCTCAAGTCAAATAAATGGAAACGTATTTTTTGATTTTGATCAAATTGAAATATGTTATTCCTACTTAAATTCTGCGTAAAATGAGCCCAAGCAGAATGTGGGGCGATTTTTTGTTGCGGAGCTATGCGCGTTTTAGTAAGCGAAAGTCGAGTGGTTGAGGCTACCCGGGCTACCCACGTCTTTGAGCCTCTCCATGGAACACTCGACTTTCGCTTACTAAAACGCGCATAGCTCCGCAACAAAAAATCGCCCCACATTCTGCTTGGGCTCATTTTACGCAGAATTTAAGTAGGAATAACATATTTCAATTTGATCAAAATCAAAAAATACGTTTCCATTTATTTGACTTGAGCCTCTCTATCGAACGCTCATGGGTACCCTAAAAAACTCGTTTTTCGCTTACTAAAAAATGCATAACTCCGGAACAAAAAATCGCCTTGCATTCTGCTTGAGCTCATTTTACGCAGAATTTAAAGAGAAATAACATATTTCAACTCGGTCAAAATCAAAAAATACCATTTTTTTTTATTTCACTTTAAGTAGATTTTGAGTGGCCTAAAAATCACAAAAATGACGATAACTAAGTCAAAAATTATTAAAATTGAATTCTGTTTAAATGGCATGAAAGTGCTTTACAATCCGCATCTTTTGGTGAAAACCGCGTTTCAATCGAATGATTTACGCGAAAGTTATGAATTTTTGAAAGGTGCAACTTTGCAACACTGTAACTCCCCCCTAATTATTTTTGAAAAAACTTTATTTGAAAAAAAAAGACTACTTATATCAAGTACTATCAAAATACAAAGTTTCAGGAAAATCGGTGGGGGGGGGGAGAAAAACCTCCATTTTGAATCAAGCTCTTTGAGAAAACTGTTCTTTAACTAGCATGAATTTGCGTTCAAAAATTTGGATCTGATTTCTTATAGGTAAATCAACGAGAGTGAGAGATAGAGCATTTGTTTGAAACCAATTCTGATCGTGACGTCATCACTAAACAGGTCTACTTAAGGATATGAATGAGTCCCTCTCTTTTCTATACCCCTCCCGCTGTTTATCAATACCTCGCCGTCACTTCTTTTCGGAACCCTCGTCAAATAGATTTTGACACATTTACAAGTCTTTACCCTGCGCGGCCCGACCGCTTAATGCACCGTGAAGAAATCTTGCGACCGATGGAGCCCAAAGGCGAGGGGCAAAGAGGGTTCCTGCGGGAGATGTTTCCACCCCCCTCCTGCCTTTGAATTTTGACTCATAGGTTGGCACAAATGACTTAGGTTGCTGGACCTGTATGGAATTCTCGTTCAAAGGAATTCGACTTTGACGCTTAATAACTTATTGAAATTAACAGGAATACCAAAACTTTTACAATTTTAAGAAAATAGACGCCGAGACCTCCTGGATTGCAGCAATAAATTAACAATTAATGAAACCAGTTTTAAGAAAACACGTTTTTAATTTTTCAAACCTTTCCCGCCAAGGTTTTGCCATAAGCAAAGCATGCAACCTATATATTAGATATGAAAATGAAAACAAAAAGCGTACCGTATATATACGGCACGCTTAAAAAAACAGGAATAGGCAAAGCTTCCAGGTTGCATGTTTCGGCACTACAGTGTCTATATAGCTACGTATTATACACACATATAAGCGTAGTAATTGTTTATAAAAGATTCAAGAACGCATGTAAGGTAGATGTCTCAATTACCGTCACCTGTCCCAATTACCGCCACCCTATTAATTTATTCTTTGAAATAAGCCTACTTTAGCAGACAAATTTAAGAGTATATGGGATAAGTGCATGTTTTACATAGGTTGGCTGAACTGGTGAGAAAAGTTTGAAGTTGATATTTAGCAGTGCTGTGCCCTTAAAAAATCACAGAAGTGGACACCTGCCCAGCACTACCTGTTTGTGCCGATTTCTTTCAGTATAGTTACAAATTAAATATATCTGTTCTCTTTACTTTCTGCTTTTTAAATTACTATAATAATTTCATTATTTCCTGACTATAAACATGACGATTTGAATGAAGAGCCAGTAAAAATATGTATGGCGATAATTAGGACAGCTGATATGGCAATAATTGGGGCGAAGCCTATTAATGGCATGGCGGTAATTGGGATATGGGCCATTTTTTCGAGTTTTATTATTAATATTTTTTTTTCCTGATTGATTACTCCAATTTCTTATTTTTATAATAAAACTGGGATGTATTTGAAGGGTCCCAGTGCAAACATATCCTAGATTAAATAAAATTGACATTTTTACAGGTATTTTACGGAATTTTGTATGGGTGGCGGTAAGTGGAAAATCTACCTTACTTATAGCTGCGCAGTTAAAGGAAAGAGGAAGGCTAAAGATGAGAGTGCTCTTTGTCTCTCTTATATACATATGAGACGCCTCTTTGGCCGCCTCATGTTTTTCTGCACTGACTCCTGCAGTT
Organism: Trialeurodes vaporariorum; assembly: GCA_011764245.1. Lineage (NCBI taxonomy): Eukaryota > Metazoa > Arthropoda > Insecta > Hemiptera > Aleyrodidae > Trialeurodes > Trialeurodes vaporariorum. The sequence goes on along the minus strand of VMOF01000369.1, from coordinate 28,528,226 downwards.
TATAGCTGTAAATACGTAATTTTTCCGAAGAACAACTAGACTCTCTTAAGTTCTCAACAATTTTAAGCCCGCGCGTGGATCATATGAAGCGAGAGAAGAATCCCGAGAGAACTGACACGGAAGAGTGAACCACTTCAGTTTAGGCGTCGATTTTCACGAATTGTCAGAGGTAGCCTCATTCCGTCTTCTCTCGCGCGAGGCTTCGAAGATTCAATTTTAAGCTGGTATACGCGAGGTTGCCCAAATCGTACTTTGTGGAAACAGTGTTGCCAGATTGAGGGCAAAAAGCCGTATCGTCCCCCATTTAAATCAATGTAAAACTACGGTTTTTTCACCCCAATCTGGCAACACTGTATGGGAATCAACAAGCTTTAGCAATAGACTGTTTTAGTAGAGCGATATATCGTATCGATTGCCGTCCGAGGGCCTCTGGTTCCAAACAAACTTTGGTTCAATGTAATTTCCCCATAAGCGAACTTTTGAACGGAAATTTAGGGTATTAAATCAAACAATTAATGCGACCTTTTTGCGATTATGAATTCTACATCCTCGAAAATGCTTAATATTGCCTGGTTCCACCCGTAAAACTGCCGGAATCAACAAGATATTACAGATTAAACGATTCGTTTGGAGGTTGGAATCACCCAAATGTTATTGTTGTTGTTGTGGAATTTGGCGGGATTTCGGGCGATTCTAACCTACAAATGCAACATTTAATCTGTAATATATTATTGATTTCGGCAGTTTTAGTCAAGGAACCAGGCATACTCAAGCATTTTCGAGGACATAGAATTCATAATCGTAAAAAGGTCGCATTAATTGTTTGGTTTATTACCCTAAATTTCCGTTCAAAAGTTCGCTTATGGGGAAATTACATTGAACCAGAGTTTGTTTGGAACCAGAGGCCCTCGGACGGCAATCGATACGATATATCGCTCTACTAAAACAGTCTATAGAGAGGCTTGCTGAGACGTATAATTTAAAAGTTTAAAATTGAGTTCTGATGAGTTTACCATTATTACGGTTTTTTCATTTTACATCTTTTCTACGATAAAACTATCAATTTGACTATGATTCATCAACCATAAAATGATCAAAGAAAGTAAAGAAAGTATGTCTTTAAAGAAAGTAAAACCAGGAATATTTTTTTAAAAACTAATGTCCCCATAAGGGATGTAAAAAAAAAAAACGACATAAAAGAGAAACAGGCTTAAATTCTTTAACAAACTCCCTGAAGGCCTGAAAATAGTATTATTAGACTCAGGAAACAGTCTTCATAAAACATCCTAAGCAGTTTTTTATAGAAAATGCATTGTTACCATGTATAACGAGATATTTTAAATCATCAAACGGGAACAGGAGCACTTAAACTTGCAATATATGATTAGCCTTAATTATTCACTATGGTTATGTTAGCCTTTTGTATTTATTGCATTACGTTTTATGTATACTTATTACTAACTTGACTTGTACCAAGCAAGCCTTTCACAAGGCTGAATCGTATGATTTAAATAAAATATATGTAATTTTTTTTGAGAATACAAGAGAGTGAACTGTGCATTCCTAATACTTCGACTATTTTCATGACTTCAAATGGACTGACTGCAACGTTGCCAGATTGCGCAAGTCGCCACTGGTCACATAGGTGAAATGCCTTGAACTGACGAGGGTTAAAAGAGGACACTCCATGTTTTATAAACCCTAGCCATTCCGAAGGGTGGCTCACTAGCTCAACTGGAAGTATCGGCAACTTTGCCGATTAAGATAGAGTAGACAGTCCACATGTAATCTCAGAAAAACGATTGGATACCTGTCAGAGGTCTAAACAGCGAGCAACTCGCTTGGGGATTTCTCGTTGTTTCAATGCACTAATGATAAGAGAGGGAGAGCATCCCGTTTGAAATTACGTAATAGCTGCGCCACCTCTGAAATCCACATGAAAAGTTCTTCAATAAACTTTGAAGCGCTAGGAGAGCCTCTCGACCGTCGAAATCACTTTGATCAAAATTAATTTGGGAACAGAAAATACGGTCGGTTGGCTCTTGGAAGACGCAGATAGAAATTTGTAGCTCTCATAAAATCACGAGAAACGAAACGAATTAACAGAGATGGCGACCAGAGCTGCCGTTTTGTGGCTATTTAATGACATTTTTCATTCACCGGTGGACCCAAAAGATTACACCGTTGACTTTAGAATATGACTGCACTGGAAAAGAAGGAGCAGAATTTAATAATTTACATACACTTAGCAGTATGGAAAAAACTTTAAAACGGTTAAATTTATCATCTAAATTAGTTCGATTAACACAGCATGGATGTACTATCGACGAATTAAAGATTGTCGCGAGATTTTCACGAGCCAAGTTTCGCCTTCAAAGTTCTGGTTCGGCCACTTTTCATACACCTCACACTTTACAGGTGCATGAGAGGCCAGTGCGGGTGGGGCGGAAAAGCTGTTGCAGATCAGTTTCACGCTCACACGCATAACTGAAACTGTGTGAAAATCTCTCTTTAATTCGTCGATAATACTTAGTTGAACTATTTTAAAGGGTGAAATCAACTAATGTTAGATCTTGTTCATATTTTTAACTATGTAAATAGTTATAAGTTCAGATTTTTTGTCAGAGTGTGACGCGCAACAAATTTTGATTAGGAGGAATTATTTTCTCAACCGGTGGAGTTTTCATCACTGCGTCTAAAATCACTACATCACTGCGTCACTTGCGGGCATTTTGATAAGTTTTATTGGTGATTAACTCCACTGATCGAGAAAAGATTACTAATTTTAATTTTAATTTATCCCTGCAATACAGTCAAAAACTGTACTGAAAGTAATCTTTTGATCAATCGATAAACCATCGGTGAATTGTCAGAGAGGCAGACGACGCGAAATAATTCGTATCAAAACAAGTTTTAACGGTCTCGAGTCTATCGTCATAAATTGGAGCGGCTAAATACCGATTCATAGTAGTTAAAGTGTAGTTTAAAGCTCGCTCCCAAACAATGTTCCCTCGGGAACTCATCGATTTCTCCATTGTGCAAATCACACAGAACGAAGGAGAGAAAATCCATTCAAATCGTTAAGCTCCTTTAAACTTACTTAGAAACTACATAGACATTCATTCACAGGGTCGAGAAAGAAGAGAACTCGCAATCCACATTATGAACCAGGCTGGACAAAATTATTAGTTCATCGGATTCGTTCAATTTAAATCGTTTTCAAGGCAAGAATCGTTCATTTATTCATTCATTCATTCATTCATTTGATTTATTACTAATTTTGCCCAATCGAATAATACTATACGAATGGAGCTGTTGCAAACTTTAGCTACAGGCTTATTAATAGTTGATTATGGGGTAATACCCTGTAAAAATAACGATTAGCGCACTAAAAAATCACGAAATCCACTCCTAAACTCTCAAAATGCTTTTAAACGCGAGACCGTAATGGCGGCCGGGGCCGCGGTTTTCATTGGGGTTCCCTATCTTCAATCAGCGCCATCTACACGAGGTGTTCTCGCAACACCACACAAGAAGAAGAAGAAGCATATACTTGCCATAAGAAACCCGTGGCCTCGGCCGCCATTACGGTCTCGCATTTAAAAGCATTTTGTGAGTTTAGGAGCGAATTTCGTGATTTTTTAGTGCGCTAATCGTTATTTTTACAGGGTATTACCGCATAATCAACTATTTATAAGCCTGTAGCAAAAGTTTGGAAACAGCTCCATTCCAAAAACTTCAACTATAACTCGAGAGACTATGCCGTTTATTCGCTTCTTCCCAATCAATCTTTATCAATCCTTTACCAGCTCACGCTCACAATGTGGCTCTTGCTAACTTTTGCTGCAGGTGATTGAAGAGTTGATTGTTTCACAAAAACCTGTAAAAATGACAATGCGTACCTACAGTAAAAGTCACAAAACTCACTCTCAGAATCGGGCTCACTGGCGGAACTACACGCAGGTATCATGGAAGATTCCTATCTAATTTGAGACGTATCTCTATGTTTCCGTTCAGAAAGTGACTAATTAGACAGACATCTCCCATGATACTTGCGTAGCTTCACCAATAACTAGGTTTTAAACTTGTTTAGTGTGACTACCGCTGATTTTCACATTAGATGTAACTTTTCATTCGACTATAGCAAAAGCTTGCAAGAGCCCATTGACCCTTTTTTAATTAGCTCTCTGCAACAAATTGATTCATTGTAATATAATTTAATTCATTTAATTAGAGTCCCACGTGACCATACTATATCGTTCAAAAATAATGCCACCTTTCACATTAATTTGTTCATTCATGATTTCTTGTTTGATTTTGAAACTCTGCTCCATCACATTTTTCACTAACAATAAGTCAAGATTTCTACTGTCCATTCTAATCGCTCTTGCTTCGACAGAATATCTTTTAGTAGATTGTTTATATTTTCAAATCCCATATCAGAGTACTTCTTTGCGAGGCTTCTGTGATGTTTATGGTCTGGCAACGTTGCACTCACATTCCATTCAAATCCATGAAAAATTTCAAATTATCTAGGGATCGGCAATGACAATTAATGTTGACCTTGTATTTGCAAGCGTTCAATTGGCTAAGATGCTACGTTGCCAGAAAGTACGCTTCGCAACCTAGTAATTTAAGTGATAAACATATTCTGAGGGCTGATCATTTACTGTATCGTTAAACCGATTGTGAAGACTGTCTGTGAGTGATGCTATTGGTCGAGAGTTGTAGAGCTTTGCTCGTGTCATAGTAACCATCGTTAATGGTTCCGTTAGTTAAATGCTTTTAATGTATTGATATAGCTTTAAAAAGCAGACTTTTTAGCAATGGTTACCGTAGCATCACCTACATTTTACAATCATCAACCAAGAAACTGTTTCTCTACAACATTATATTGCACCAATCGCCATTTGGGGACCTTTGTTTTAAAACAAACGCTAGTTCTTTCCCATAAGAGCATTTTTTAACGGAAATTTCTGTCATTATAGTGCAAGAAATCATTCCGATCTTTTGGCAATTAAGAACTCTTTTGGCGGGATTTACGCAATAAAGAAACTGATACTGAGCAGATAGAATCAAGCTTTCCTCAGTTGGGTGGTTGTATCAACAATTTTTGACCGAACAGCCGTAACAGTGACGTATCCATAATTTTTTTGATAAAAGGTCTTGCACCAAGATCTGAAAGTAGTCTAGAAGGTTGATGGGAGGGCAAAGGGGTTCTAACAAGGGGAGGCTCAGAAGTCGCCGCCTCCGATTTTGAAAACGATTGCTGCACGAAAATGTAGCTAAAGTTAAACTATTAGACCCGTATTTCTCACTTTTTGCCAATGGGCCTTTCGAAAGCGTCAGGAATTCTTTGAAAGTTGCCGAAATTCACGTAAATATTCGGAACGCTCTGCGCTCGGGTTTTTACGTGAATTTCGGCAACTTTCAAAAAATTCCTGACGCTTTAGAAAGGCCCATTGGCAAAAAGTGAGAAACACGGGTCTAATAGTTTTACTTTAGCTACATTTTTGTGCAATTGTTTTCAAAATCGGAGGCGGCGACTTCTGAGCCTCCCCTTGTAAGTTCCTCAAATTGTCAAAACTACCAATAGCAAGTGCGAAACATTGCCTTTTAGAAGGGCAAATGTTGATGTCAAGGCTCGTCCTTCAAGGGTGGAGGGGGATGTTAAGACGCTTCCTCCCCTCTTCTCCGCCCACCAGTACGCCGCTGAGCCACTCTGAAATACTTGAACTTTCATTTGAACCAGTTTTAATGAATAATTATAAAGTCCAACTGAATTCATCACTGTTTTTGAAAGGAGGTTAACAAATCAGAGGCAAACAATATTTATAACATGGCGTTGTCCCTCTTCAGTTGTTTGAGCTCATTGGAAAGAAATAATACATCAATAAATTGGCTAAGTTCTATATCTACTAATGTTCAACATTAGATAACTGAGTTATTCTTCAATAGTTTGACAATTATTTGCTTTAAATGTTTATCAATTAAAGCTCCACCGGCCAACGAGTTAGTCAATTAAAGTTGAATAGCCGGGTCTAATAAATCAACCGAACTCAGTGATCCGTTGGTATCGAGCGAATACCCGAGACGCCCGATGGTGGTTTGGGGGTGAGGGTGGGGGTGGGGGATGCGAAAGTTTCTTGTCGGTCTACGATTGATGGAGAATAATAGAAATAGAGTGACTTCATAATAGAGAAGAGATCCACTTCAAAAAGTTCAGTCTCAAGACTTGGTCAGTCTCGTTCGGATTGGCCGCTTCAAAGGAGGAAGCAGGACGCAGAGGGCCCTGAGAATTCGCGGTTTGTGTCAAGTGGAAAATATACTCGCGCAAGACTATTTGCATCTTAGCTCCGCGTCACACAGAGGGATTTTTTCAATTTTCTCACGGGAAGAATGAAAATTGGATTGAATTTCTTGTTCTGAGAAATTCGGAAAAAAATTAAAAAAAAAAAAAAGTAAGTTCTTAAGTGGAATTTCTGGCATGGAAAAATTCTTGCTATCTTCACCAAAATAAAATATTTGTTTAGAAACATCTTGATATCATTTCTAGGACTATTGGATCATTCGTTCAGCCGGTTTCGCCTGAACTTTATTCTCAGTGAATATTCCATCGTTAATTCAAACTGGTTAAATAGTAGATTTACCCTTACTTTGAACGTATAAATAGAGAAAAAATATTCCACTAAAAATGGCCCGAATTCTAAGACAAAGTTCCGTGGAAAGAAATTCTGACTGTTTTACGCGGAGAGTTCCGGTCTTTGTAAATTGAATTTCATCCGTTTTTGCCGGAAATCATAACATATTTGACAAAATTATTCGAATGAGGAATGCTACAATTCCAGCCAAAATGGCCAAAATTTTATACTGAAAAAGATCATAACTCACCTTCTTGGCAGCATTTCTTTAGGGAGCTTTTTAATAGATTTTTGGCCGCTTTTAGCTGAGCATTTTTCTAATATAGTAAATATAGTATTCCATTCACCAAAATCTGACGGACTTTTTCTCATTGAATGCCGTCCGACGTTCAAAGGCGGGCAGGAGACTGGAGACTGAGAATCTTAAGTAGAGACCACCGAGTCCATATTTAGAGTTGCCAACTTCTGGGCGGGGCGGGTCTAATCAAATCACTCCAAAGTTTACTTCGCAAGTCTACCGGTGGCACTGGCGCGGCGGTCGGCATTCCGCGCGTAACGGACGTCTTCCGAAGAACAATAAATACACGTGCGCAAAGTTGCCATCCATCACCGACAACTCTTGAACTTCCCGTAAACACACCCAAGCAAAATTAAAATACAATCCCCGACTAACGTTCGATCTGGCAACGCAGTGTCGGTAAATGCGGGCCGGGTTGAGCCAAGAGTTCGCACGACGGAAATCCTTAGCGTGGCCAAAATTTCCAACCGTGCAGCTGTCAGAGACATTTACTTTGCAAAGATTTTATTACTGAACATTGTGATTTGATTATTTCGGAGGTGGTTCCTGCAAGCTGATGGAAGATGTCGGAGTTTCTTGGAAAAGCTCGAATTACTTTAAATAGCTGATAAGGTGAACCATTTCTGTACATTTAAGAACCAATTTTTCATCTACTAACATATGATATCTATAAGTCAGTAGCGCAGTCTGCAGTATGGTAACGTTGTATTCTGTCCATCTGAACCCATGTAAAAGTTCGAGTGCAAATTAAGATGTTCACCGAACACCGAACACTTCGATCTTCATCATGGGTTTGAATGGACGATTTGCAACGTTGCCAAATGGGGCTGTTGCACACTTTTGCTATAAGCGATTTCATACTCGATTATGGCGTAAAAACCTCAACAAATAACGATGGCGGCACTAAAAACTTCCAAAATCCACTCCTAAACTCAATAAACGCAGTTATTTGCGCGAGCTTAATGGTGGCCGAAGGTACTAACAATGGGAGATTCCTATCTTAATTTCGTCACTCTTTCTATGCTGACAAGGATGATTCACAGAGTAATTAGTCATCAGAGTGATGATCCACATCCGATGAATGGTACCGCAACACCAAGTGACACCGGTGTCAAATGAAAGTAGTTTCTTATTGGTCACTTCTTGATGGAGTTTCAGAATTGTTAGATGGGAATCTCCCATTGTTAGTGCCTTTGGCCACCATTACGCTCCCGCAAATTGGGATGCGAACCGGAATCGGAACCGGAACCTAGAACCGGTAGAACCGAAATTATTCCAGGAACCGGAATCGGAACCTAGAACCGAAATTCATCCTGTCAAGGAACCGGAACCGGAACCTGGAACCGAAATTCATCTGATTAAAAAACCGGAACCGGAACCGGAACCCCAGGTAAGGTTCCAAGAACCGAAAGTGTACAGCGGTTCCATTTCGGTTCTTATCAGCTGAGATTTTTTTCTCTCCTTCTCTATTCCTAACTTTTGCTGTACTATTTTGGAGTGACGCTTCGTTTCCATAGACCCGCGAATAAACCGCAAACTTCTTTTGAAGCAAAATCTTCAGTTCTGGAAAATGGCGGGTCGAAGAAAAGAAAATAATATAAGAAAATTCTATGAATATGATGAATTGAACGATACATCAACGTGTATATTGTGCAAAGCAAAAATAAAAGGAAATCACGCGACAAATCTTTCAAAGCATGTAAAAACGAAGCACCCAAATCAATTCAAAGAATTTGAGAAAGAAAATAACCTCAAACGCAAAAAAGAACTGGATAAAGAAGCGACATCATCTAAAAAACAAAAAGGGCAAGTTCAAACAACTTTAAAAAAATCTATGTTCAGAGAACTCATCATTAAAATGGATTTAAAAAGTCTTCAAATAGACTGCAAATAACTGCTTTTATTGAGTTTAGGGGTGGATTTTGGAAGTTTTTAGTGCCGCCATAGTTATTTATTGAGGTTTTTACGCCATAATCGACTATTAAATCGCTTATAGCAAAAGTGTGCAATAGCCCCATTGCACGCTACGACACTTCTATAAGCCCTCAACAAAATATTCTTCTAATCTTAAGGTGAATCCTCACGGATGTAATTCCAGATTTGCCTACTGATGGTTCTGAGTGGTAGCCACCGTTCGACTTATGATAAAATTCTGCAAATTTAATTGCATTTAAAAAAATGAGATCTTCAAGCCCTCAAATTTGTTCCAGGTTCATGAATACGAGTCTTCTCAGAGTCATCAGCAGTTAGCACCATATAAAGCTTTTGATTTATAATAATCACTTCTCCGAAATGTCATCAAAATATTTATCTCTCTTCTAGCCATATACGCTTTCAGGGGGCATTCAAAATGTTTTTTCCATTCTTTTCTCTTTCCGGAAAGTCAGAATAAGTTTCATTCAGAAAGGATTTTCACAGAAAGGAATTTCACAGAAAGGAATTGCATCTTTGAGAAGGGTAAACGTAGTCACCCCTCTATTGATTCCCTGATTCGCATCCAGCTGCGAATTTCATTAGGGTAAGTTGTTTTCCTCGGTTTATTCAGGATTTTTTCTAGCTCCCGTCGCCCATCGAGTCCCATGCATCTATTTTGGACCAGCCAAAGCATACAGTGGAAAAATCGAATAAGAGCAGGACTCCTTTCCCTCTATTTTTTGAGTCAAACTCAATTACAAACAATGTGATAAATCAGAGACGATTTGCTACATTTACACGGAGCATTGATATCGGCAGCCGGACAGTCTTCGCCTATAAATCAATCTCCGGCTACTGAACTGGAACCGGTCAACGCAAAAGAGTAGAAACTGCTGCCAAATTTCATAATTTCTCCGATAAAGTGGAATTATAATGAGACGTTCTTCGGGGAAATGGTATAAAAATAATCTTAAAAAATTCTTTTGTAGTTTAACCTTCTCACGAAGTGGCGGCTCGAGAAATTTGGCACATATACACTTTTTGTCATTTAAATTTTATGCAAAAGTATCGATTCTTTGGGGGTGTGACGAGCCTCCTGAAAATCGATTATTTTACGAGGACTCAGATGGAGAGAATACGTCACATTGCACTAGCCACGCCACACTGTCTTTTCGATACCACGTTCGAATGTAATCATTTTCGTGTCTCGATCTACCTCCCAAAATTTCAATTCCTTATCTATTGTAAATAAACTCTGAATGGATGACGTTTGCAATACTGTGTCTTGTCAAGCGCCTTCAATTAAAAATATAGGCAAAATAAACACACTTGAAAACGATTATTTAACAAACCACTAAATTTGAGTGAGCGTTGATTTAGTTTTTTAACCGGACAGTTGAGTGGTTAAGATCTTTGGTAGGGATTTTTTTGGGAGTCAAAAATGTTGGTCATCCGATTAATTGAAAGGACCGGGCCGAAATCGAATATCAGACTATTCCTGGAGGTAAGATATCCGCATTACTTATCTCAATGAATTCAAGCTTTGCAGGCTGCCTGCCAATACCAGCATTCAGCAACTTTATACATGAAGTCGTCTAGCATTTTTTTTTTTGGCCCCGATCAAGATCATAAATAATGCCAATTTATGAGTGAAATTCACAAAAATTTTGTTAGCTTAATAATACGTTTTGTTAATTTCGCAGTTCAATTGACTTTTACAATTTATGGTTACCACTTTGTAAAATTAAAATCGTTATGGCAAGTAATTTTTCCCGATGATGGTAGCACCTTATGAGTGAAAATGCGTTACAATAAGGCTGTAGAGGGTAGACGCCTCTTAAGGGCAAGGAGAAAAATTCACCATCTGGCAAAAGCGCCGTAAAAGGACTAATGCATGCGAGGAGTATACGAACCCGAACGTTCAATGCTTCATAGTGACAAGGATAGAAAGGAGGGGAGGGGATTGAAGATCCGCTTTTCGCTGTCCTGTGCCCGTCTTATTTACCCCGATCCGCGAAACAGTATGAGTCCAACCTACTGGCTACTACCATTTTTCGATCAATGTATATACTCGACCATTAAAAAGCGGCTTGCTCTTTGCCTAGGCAAATCGCAAGCCGCTTGAGATTCATATTACACACACGGAAAAAAAAAAGACTGGTAGAATTTGCCATCTGCATTGCTGATTTTGGGTTTAAATGGACAAAATGCATCGTCGCCAAATTGCACGCTATAGCCACTCCATTGGTCCCAATAGATTTACCGGGATTAACCCCTTGTCTACTGGCGGTACAAATTTGTACCACCACATTAACATGGTTTTAAATGTATTTTCAAAAAAATCATTATGCACATCAAACTAAGCGAGAAAAGTTCATTCGATTCATTTGGATTGATACAAAATTTGTGAGAAGAGTTTGTAATAAACCCGGGTTTAAAGGGTTAAGACCTTTTTAATGCAGACAAAATTTGAAATCCTACGGCTTGTTCTGCAAAGCTCGTATTTACAGTCAAATAAGAACTTTCAATTAAAATAAAAAAATTAAGAAACAAAAACATCTAAAGTATCTGAAAAAACAAAAAAACAATGGCCTGATTTCAACCACGTTCTTCAAATCTTTCTCGACGACTTGAGAAAGCCACTTGCATGCACAAGATCTGCGTCCCGTTGGCGTTGTTGTCGCTCCACTACATCACATAGGCGAAAACAAGAGATTGCTTTTTCTCTCATCTTTACCTCCTATTTAAACGTGTGCGTTAGAAAAGGATGTATACACAGCCCCCTGATAGAACCTATGATTTCCTCGTTTTACACATGAGTTGAAATGGCCAAAGAGAGGGAAAAACTCATTTCTGTATCCACCCATGCTATACATTATCGTCATATAGCGGCCGTTTTTGTGGTATGAAAAAGCTTTGGAACTCCGAGAAAAACCCAAGGCTGGTAGACCTTGAAACCAACCTTGAAAATTCCTCGAAATCTTTCAAATTTTTCAACCCTTTCCAATTTTTTCAGCATGTATAAATTCCATGTGATCAACTTATCCTCTTCATTATGTTTTTAGTTATCTCAAGTCTTCAAAAATTTAAAAGATATGTGTTGTTTTCCGAATGTTTTGATTCCAACTCCCATCAACTTGTCCTCAACCTCCTTTCCATCGATCAGTATTTGCAACTGGCCTTTTAGTAGGCTCCCAGATGATAAGTCCAAAACATGAATGTCCAAAACTTTTTCGTCCAAAACTATATTTTGTCCAAATCATCTTAATGTCCAACGCTCTTGTGTCCATAAGACTATAATGTCCAATTATAGACAAGTCCAAATAGAAAAGTCCAAAACCTATGAATGTGAGCAAAGTAATGTCCAAGGTCCAGAAAAATTCTTTTCTTTACTCGTATTATCGCTTCTCTTCATTTTTTCTCCTCTAAATTGATCCAACCCGTATCGACATGTATTTTTAATTGAAGTACAGTAGAGAGATATCTTCGTGCAATTAGTTATTACAGGCTGAAGCTGAAAGTACCACCCACGGAAGAAAACCCATAGCTTCATATTGTTTGAATTTATGCAGGTAAATATTATAGATATTTTAATTCATTGGACATTACAAATTTGACGCAACGTGTTTGGACATTTTGTTTGTCTAACTTGATGTACGTTTATTTGGACATTAACAATTTGGACATTTCATTTTGGACATTCAAGCTTTGGACGTATAGTTAGTTCGGGACATTGCCGTTTGGACATTGCGGGTTTGGACATAACGTCTGTGGATCTTTTAGTATTCAACGAAGTTTTGCGGAAGTCTCGAGGAACGTGTGTTAAAATTCAGTCCTAAGAATATAGTTGCCGTTCTGTGCACATGTAATGGAATTTTTCAACTCAACGATATGATACCAGCCGTTGACCAAAAAATTTCAAAAGTTCAGTTCAAAGTATGGCTGAACTCATAGGCGGACCGTGACCAAAAAAAGTGGGGGGAGGGCTAAAAAGTGATGACTTTATTTATCACAATAATTTGTGATACGTTATGCAGGTTACCTATCTTAACCAAAGTCTGAGGCGTCGACTAACATTCTTTAATTCGTTGACTGTACTAAAGCCTTCAAAAGAAAGTACCCTGATAAGTAGAAATTTTCATTCTTTCGTATCTCGGCCAGTTTGAAAAATTTTACGGATTTCAGGTATTTTAGAGTGTCACAGAATTGAACAGAATTGCTTAAAAGTATGCCTTAAAAAAAGTCTAATGATCTTAGGAGAATGAAAGAAAAATGCATATACAGAACAATTTTGATGAAAGGGTCATTGAAGGGTTTTTGAAGGTCATAGTACATTGTATATAGTCCTCTAAATGGCATCCGCCATAGCTTGATTCTCGGATCAATGTACGGAGAACATGACTTCCTCTTTCCCATCCTTCCTTCCTTAGACCCTCATCTCTGGCCGTGTACTTTGCTATCGGTGTCATTATTGCACATTTTTCTCACTCTCGTGTATGCTCTCATTCTTCTTGCAAAACCAACTTGCGGCGCTGAAGGAATGGAGGTGATGGGAGGGGACGGGGGAAAGTTGGAAAGCTCGGACTTACAAACTTTTCTTGCGGGTCAAAGTTCCCTCCGGACTAGATTCGTTGAGAGTCACGAAGGAGCGTTGCCATATTACACGGAAAAAAAAACTACGGTGAAATTAACCATACGGATACCTGATTTTGGCACCTGCTAGATGTTTCGGTAATGTTAACCAGAAGTATACTATGTTTTGACTAGGTACTAGGTGATGTTACCTGATTGCATGTCGAATTTACTCAAAGTATCGGTAAATGTACCATACTTCTGGTCAAGTTTACCATAACATCTAGCAGGTGCCAAAATCAGGTATCCGTATGGTTATTTTCACTAATCTTTTTTTTCCGTGTATGAACTGTTTCACCAACGAGCAGGAAATTCAAATATCAAGGAATCTGATTGGCTTAGATGCTTCTTTCAAACGTGAAACTGACATGTGATTGGAAGATTTTGCATTTCCTGCACTTTCCCTCTAAAACAGTTTATTTGCGAGTTGGTTGATCCTTCAGTGAAGTCTCGTGGATTTCGATTTATCTATTACTCCGCGGAGTTGATTACAACACGCGTGTTGTAAATTCAAGGAGAATAATTGATTCTTGGGCGGTTCAATCAAACCTCTTGTTAAAATAATCGATACATGAAAATAGTTTTAAATGAATGAAAATCTTTCACCAGCCACTACCAACTATAGCTTTTATAGTAGCCCCTCGCCATGTTTTATATGCTCTATATTACTCTATATTAATACAACTATCCAGTTGAGAAAAATTTGTTTGCATCAATTATGTGTCAGGTTCTTTACTAAATAAATCCTTAATTCCAAAAGAAATGAAAATTTATCAATTTATGTATCCACGCAGCCTTTCTAAAACACGTTTACCTCCATTTCAAACAAATTTCAAATTGAATAGTCTCAACTGTTAATTTAAGATGAGATATATATTGTATATTTTACCTGATTTCCTGTGTTTTGTTTATGTTTTGTTGGTAAAATATACTATATATCTCATCGTAAGTGCAGCCTGATCATGAAGTTTACACATTTTTTATTTAAGCCTAGGTTAAAAACGAGCTGCACACAAAATCGAGCCAGTGTAAAATGCCAATATGAGATCTCTATCAAGACTTCATCCATAGTGCCTTCAAAATTACATTCCAGTAGGCCCCTCTATAATCATAATCATAGCTTGTTGAAAATAAAACATATTATAGATCCTATGTCCAGTTAGCCACTTAAAAAACTAATATTCTCATCTCGAACCATTTGTTGGCCTAATTTCAATTTATATTTTGAGGTTAAACTTATAAAAGAACGAGACAATCACACCAAAAGTTGGTTGCAAAATACATAACATCTAACAAGGTAATGTTAATACTCGAGAGAACTACCATCATGCCCCCTTCTCTCTTTGTATCGTAATGATTCTGCATTGGGGCTTTAAATAAAATATAAAACCGGATTATATTTTAAAACAGAACTAGCAACACTGCTTTTCCGGAATTTTCGTCGCTCGTTAGTTAACATGAACGTGGTTCTTAGAGGCATCGACTTACTACTTTTTCTTTCCGAGAATATGACTGCAACATTGTTGTTGCGGTTGTAACGGTTTGGAAGGGAGAGTACATGAATTGCGTGATGGAACTGGACGCAACCGAAAGCACGGGTTTTTTTTTTTTTCCTGACCGTGATGACGTTTATCTCTAACATTATCTCTACTCCTCTGCTTTTGCTCCGGTAGGTCTTCTTTGAAAACACGTGTGAAAGGCGAGTGCTCTGACTTAAAATCATAATTTTGAGGTCAACAAAAAAAATGTTGTGCTTTGGAGATATCATTTATAGTGACGGGATCTAAAGTATTAAGGGTATACCTTTCGTAGAAATTCTGAGAGGAGCAGACGAAATTTTCAAAGTTACAAAATATAAGTCCTTGATCATTTGGCATGTTCAGTGTTTCACCCAGAAATCATCATCTCAGTGCTTGAAAATAAAAAATGAAAAAACCGAAAACTGTTCCAGGTCCAGAAAAATTATCGCGGCTCTGAAAATCCCAAAATTGGGTTTTGAGTCAAATATTAGATCAAGTTGATTAATTATTAGTCCAAAAATAGCTACACGGACTTTACGTCCATCTCTTTGACGTCCACAGGCTTTACGTCCACTGTTTTTATGTCCACCACTGTAACGTCCACCGCTATAGACGTCCACAGTAGCGACGTCCACTAACATAAGTCCACTTTTGTTACGTCCATCGAGCTTTATGCTCCACAATTCGATAACAGCATAAAATGGGAAATATTCGATAAAAAGGTGCGGAAATAGATTTATTTCTGTGACAGTAACAGGAAAACTTGGTACTTTATCATTCTTGTCCTTTAACGGCGCATAGTTAAAAAATAGTTATACGTAGTTAAAAAAAAGCAAGTTCTGGGTTATAATGCTACTTACTCAGGGTTATTTGGAGTTAAGAGATAATGCCCCAGGAACTCGAATAAATATCTCAGAAATGTCTCAATACATTCCTGGGTAGACTAAGTAAACTTACTGTGAAAGAAAGAAGAAAAAACCATCTCTTAAGAAAGAAGAAAAAACAAGTGGTCCAACTGTGGACATTTAATGTCCACAATTATTACGATGATGGAGTTTTGTTTTTGTGGACGTTTAGTTGGGTGGCCGGACAATTTTGTGGACGTAAAGAAGCGGTGGACATAAAACTAGTGGACGTAAAGTCGATGGACGAAAAGTCCTGGAACCCAAAAATAACGCAACCAGTGGACAGGGAGCAATATGGGTTTTAATATAGAAGTTATTGGAGCCGTTGAATGTAAAAATGGTGTGAATACATAGTCAACATCCTGAGCTGAAAAAAATCTTACTCGAGATTTTACTGACCGTTCGCGTTCATGAGAGTCGCGACGAATTTTCTCAAATAAATACCGTTGCTCATGGACTAATAAAGTTTTGAACGCTAAGGCATCGTTTTTACAAGATAAACGTCAATGTAAAATCACTTTACTCAGATTTTTGCTTTGACAAATTGTTTTCCAAGAATGGACCACGCCTCTGCTGGGCACGCAGTACCCATCGCATTTACTTGAATTTTTTTTGCCTTATATTTCCATTAATTTTTCAATATTTATTTTTTTCAGATACTCTGTTAGTATAGTTTCATTAAATTCTAACAGGATCTTCCAAAACTTAATGATCCCGCTGCATATATTTTATTTTATCGTTATATAGAGGGTATAGCTCTCTGTGTAAAATTGATAAAAAATCCCAATGAAAGCATCGAAAAATCTTGGAATCCACTCACAAACTTTGTATCAAATATAAAAATAAATCATAAAAAATTATAAAAATAAATTTGTTTGTCAAAATTAAAAGTTGGTGGTCGAATAAGAAGGTCACGATGGGATGGGGAAGTCTTATCTAATTGCAGTGGCGGCTCGTGCAATGAGGCAACAATGGACTCCCTCCATTTAAACCCATGTAAAATAATCGATTCTTTGGTGAGGCGCTGTGCCTCACCTAGAAACGATCTTTTAGCACAGATTTAAATGGCAAAATAGCACTGTTGCCAGATTGCACGAGCCACTACTGTCTAATTGTATGGCTTCCTCTATAATTAATAACCTTTCTTGTCATAGAAAGTTGCGATTAAATGAGACTACCCCTCTTGACCCGTTCATTCGACAGCCATCTTTAAATTTAGTCAAATGTATTTATTGAGTTTGTGAGTGGATTTTATTGAGACTGTTAGCAGCTGTTAATGTTATTTTCAGGCACGAACACGTTGGAATCGACCCTTCATAACGCTATAAAACTTTGCCACAGAGACTCATTAAATGTTTTGGGAACTCACGGGTTTACTGCCTTCATTTGAAAGTTTGTTGAAAACTCTGGGTGCAAGATCGGGCAACGCCGCGGCCGTGCCTATGCATCCTCGCATCGTCTCCGTTGTCCGGAATGGTGAATGAAAAATTCATCCGGAAATAATGATGGTTTTTTCATTCACGTATATATTCTGGAAAGTACACGGATGCCAGATCTCAGTTAATAAATCAGCGCATACAATGTTGCCAGATCTCTAGAAAGACCTACTCACATTCCTCATAAATGAATAACCAAATTATGGCAATTTTATTAAGATTTCGGAATACTGCTTCAAAATGTCTATGAATGAATTATAAAACTTTCGATAATATCTATAGAATATCTGGAGTAAATATAAATTCATAGGCCATTCTCAGGGGTGAATTGACCATCATTGTTTTATTGAGGTTCAGGTTCAAAACACTGATTAGTACAGATTTTCGAAAAAGAATATGCTTCAGAGTATATAATAAATAAATATGTTTATTCATATTATGTACTCGCATTAAAATCCTGAAAGAATAAAGGGAAATCTTACGGTTTTAGGTGTTAAGCCGCTTGGGAATAATGTGGCTCTGAATGAAGATTGCACCTGAAACAAAAATATATTAGTCTAAAATTAATATACATCTTATAATAATACATCTCTGATTAACTCCCAATAAGTCTATCTACTAATAATATTTAGAATTTAATACTAACCGATAATTTAGTGTATGTTGTTATTTGACACACTGATGGGAAAATGTTTGTAAGAATATACTTTTTTCTCCCAAAAATCTAAGTTACTATAAGCTGAAAAATAAGAAGGGGTAAGAAGTAAGTAAAGATGAGGTGAGCTGGTGAGCAAACCGCAAAAAAGTAAAACTGAAAAATCGCAATTTTCCAAAAGCTTAAAAGTTGATTATTTAAAATGCTGGAAAAGCTGGAAAGGGGGTGGGGGTGGTAAAAAGGAAATCAAAGGTAAAATGGAAGTTTTAAGTGTTTCAATGTCGTGATATTAATTAAGTTCTTTTATTTATTTGTCTTAATTGTTTTTGAGTACCTGGAGGAAAGTTTGAAACTTTCATTGGGACTTCGAAATGGAAACTGAAACATCATTTTTTTGTTAAAGCGATGCTACTTGAAGCGTGGAACTTCAATAGTTATTAATTTTTCTTTGTCTAAGACAGTAATGTTTTTTTTGAAGAACTGCAAATGCAACAATGTATACTTTCAGCAATTCAATCCTTTTTTAGCCGATCACACAACAATTTGTCAAATAATGCAATCAACATCGTATACTATATTATTTTGAGCATTCGGTTCCATTCATCCTCCGCTTAGCGTAACTTGACCCGTTTCGGTGAATTGTGTGTGTTCCTCCTGCAATAACTTTCATTCCTACCGATTCATCTCCGGGTCTTAGATTTATTTATTTGCTTTTTCATGTATTATTGTACCATACCGAACCCCGTATACTGCATTCACCAGCGACTTCCAAAGCGCCGCGCCGGGATTTCAATGAAGAGGAAACGAGCTTGGACTTTTCAAAACTCGCAACAAGATAAAAATTTGCAGCAAATCAACCACCATTCAACCTCAAGCGCAATAATCTTGCTTGGAATAAAAAAAAAATAAATAAAAAAATAAAAAAAAAAAAGTTTACGAACGTCTTTAATGTACATAATGTATACTTTTCGCTTTTTTCTTCCTTCCTCTTAAACTCTTCTTCTCCTCCTTTTCTGTTTTGCTTATTTATTCAGCGGTATCTCAGCCATAAAACTTTTTTCCCCCTTTTCAAAAGACTTTGAAGAGGTCCTCCCCTCGACTTTTAAAAGGCAATAATGGTAATGACGACCAAAAGAAGGAAAAGAGGGGGGCCGGTAGTAAGCGGTCCGGATAGGAAGGAGGGGAGGAGTCGGTATCTCACTTACTTTTTTCTTCTCGCATGTAGAATAGGCCTATTGATAAGTGTATAATCAACGTTATGGTTGCCAGATTTAGAAAAGGAAACAACAAGTTTTACTAATCTAATTAGTCATTACTAAACGGAATGTAGCAATTGGTCGGATTCATCATCATCATCATGGCTGAATTTGGCACCAGCCATAAAAATGATGGTAATATTGACCAAACACATTGGGTTGAATGAAACAAAGATTTAGCTGAACGCGCCTGAATCGAATGTTAAAACAACATGTTTATTTCATTCAACTCAACTTGTCCTTTACCAGTGGCATAGCATGCAATTTGGCAAAGTTGCATACGTTCATTTGAAGCCATCGTGTTTAATATCGGATTTGAGGGTATTCACCGGACACCCAATACTTCGATTTTTTTCACGGGTCTAAATTTACCGTATGGAATCTTACCAAAGTCTTCGTTTTGCCGCTGCTCTTTACCATCTTGTTTCGTAGGGGCAATAATCAGCCATAGTGTTAATACTTAAACTATGAAAACATTATTATAAAGATTTTCTGTTTTTATTAACCCCTTATGAGCCAAGCCCGAGTATACTCGTTTTTTCTCCTCTCGTCTATTTAACATTGATTCAGTTTTCATTTTGGATAAACGCAAATATAGATGAAAACACTGCAATAGATTAGGTCTCGTCGGGCGCCTTCAATTCGTCGTATAGGCAATTCCAACTCTATCAAGTACGAGCAGTTAACTACCTTCCCTGTAGAAATGGAGGAGAGGTGTTCTCTTGAACTAACCTGGTAACCTGGTCCTTAAAGGGTTAAAATATGTTTTTTTAATTTGTATACAAATAATGCTCTACGTCCTATGCGAACATGCTCTTTATGCTCTACGCAACAGAGCTCTTTTAAATTTTGGTGCGAATAAAAAATAAATTAAATATTTTGTTTTTTAAATAAATATTTGGCCATTTTAAGTACACTTCAAGGAATGCTCCAACCCGAAAAAAATGCAAACTTTTGCACGCCCAAACATTACGTGATCCAAAAAGTTTCATGAAAATTTGGCAAGCCTGTCCGTTATTGAGCTTTCAGATTATAATAAAAAATGATGTTCTTACAGAAAGTCTGTCACTTTGCGCGGTAATATTGATAACACGTTTATCGGCGATGCGCAGGATTTACTTATAATATAACTTTTAACAGAAATGGCTAAGTACATTAGCTTTGCAAACACGTGCTAAATAAATGATTTCGCTTCAAATGCGACTGAATGTAATGGACGCAAACAATCAAAAGTATATACTTGAATATAAGAGAATTTCTGTTTGAGCGTGGCAGTTAGTTTTAATGGAAGAGGTGGGTAGGGTGGAATGGGGGACTGCGCCAAAGGCGTTACCGTTTTCAGAAAAAAGGACGATTCGTTCGAAAGGGACAATCTAGCCAGACATTCAAATGGCCTATTCTTATGCTAGTAGCATAAGCATTATCGCCATTCAAATTTCAGGTAAAGCCATTTTCACATTGTTGCGTTGAAGATTCACCGACGAACAACGCGATTAGAGTGTTCGTCGTTCGACTATAGTCGTGGATTCTTTTTTTCCCTCGCAACATTTTATTGGAGTCAAACGACGACGCGATGCCTTTCTGCAGTTTGACTTGACGCTTTATATATTCTACTGTATTACATTATAACACGAGAACTAAAGTAGGCCTCCGCTACGACATAAACGTCCACGAAAAGCAACAAACATCGTTGTCATTTATAACTAAATTCCGTGCGTTTAGATAAAACAAGCACTGTCAAAACATGGAGGAACGATGAAACCATTAATTTCTCGATTATGTAAAAAAAAAAAAAAAAAAAAAAAAAAAAAAAAAAAAAAAAAAAAAAAAAAAACAAAAAACACAAACAAAAACCAACAAAACAAAAGAGCAAAACAGAAATAATCTTTTATTTTAATATTATTTTAAAGAAAAATCATCCTGCATCAATTAAAATTTAAATTCTAATGGTAAATGTTCGCCTTAAAACTAGTTAGAAGGTACCAACTAATAGTGATAAGGACCAAAATAAAAAAGATAGCAAAGAGAGAGAGAGAGAGAGAGAGAGAGAGAGAGAGAGAGAGAGAGAGAGAGAGAGAGAGAGAGAGAGAGAGAGAGAGAGAGAGAAGAAACATGGAAACTTTAAAGGGTCCGAAAGTCTAGATAAATTTTGTTCAAATTCCTGGTTGATTAGAAGGCTAAAATTAGAATTGAGTCATGTTTGTAAGTGACTGGTCATTCTCGATTCGAAAAAGTTAGTTTCAAATCAAATAAAATCAACAGACATCGCACCAAGATATTTAGTATATATCTTTCTAATAGAACATTTCGAGGTAGTTAACTATTCCTACGCGTCGGTGTTGTTTTTGCATAACCACGAAATTGAAGGCGCTTCTCCACATTTTCCGTTCGTTCTGACGGCTGAATAATTGAATAGCCGTGTCGTAAACATAGCATTGCGTCGAAGGTAATTTATACTAATCAAACCGAACCGATCCCTAGTGGTGGGTCCGAAAAATTTCCCTCAGAGACAGGGGGGGGGGGGGGGGGGGGGGGTGGCGGTGTTTAGAATTAGTACCTGTAAATCGTCTTGAGAAGTACTTTTGGACCATTTCCTCTCGAAAAAATGCGATTTTTGAGGCTTCTAATGGGGTAGTGAAGCTGTAGCGCAAGCAGAATTTGTAACTTCAAAGTTTTGATCCCGTTGTTTAACCATGTTACCGCCATTTTGATTTTGCTGAAGAGCCCCTACATTTTGCTGCACGAAATTTTGCGATAGCTGTGCAAAATTATATCACAGTATTACGGAGTGATTAAAACGAAGGAAGCATGGAGTTTCGAAATTCACCGTTTCCACGGCATGCACCGCTATTTTGAATTTGCTCCTGACCTTTTAATTTTGCTAAATCAAATTCTGCGTTAGTCGCACGCAATGAACACAAACTCATGGTACATAGGCTTTTGACGTCAGTTTTCAAAAAAGGTAGTTTTGCAGTCATGTGGACCCCAAAAGTACGCAATGATGGTCAATGATACCAATTATTTTCGTCCGTGCATGTATCAAGTCGGAGACTCTTACTAATGATTAAAGTAAGTAAAAGTCCAAACAGTTTAAAAAATAAGTTCCTATACTTTATGTGGCAACTTTGGAAATAATTTGAACTGTAATAGCATGGAACCTCCAGCTGCGACAAGCTTGGAATCGCCACGCGGCGCGGCGGCGAGAAATTTAAAAGCTCGGCAAACAACTTGACGCTTCTCGGATAATCCCGCAGAGCACTCTTCAATACGGATTAATAGCGGAGAGAACTTTCCGTTACCTTTGATAACTTGGAGTTAAAAACTTTTCCAAGACGAGATTGATGCAAATTGGAAACAATTTTAATTTCCCATTTTTTCCCTTACCTACATTTTAAACAAAAGACGTGAGCGAAGAAAGAAATAACAGGCAAATAAATAATTCGAAATGAATCAATCTCGAATAAGGAGTTTCTAAATCAAGTTAAAAGTTTCATCACAAGTAACGAGAGCAAAATAAGATTCCCTCAAGAGGGACAGCCGTGAAAGTGAGCGTATAGATCGATGCTTGCCCTGATGTCAGATTCAACCTGATTTCAGGAGGAAATTGGGGAATCTTTCAATAGCGCTTCGTACACGATCAAATTAGGGTCGTCAAACAAGCAATAGATGAGCCAAAATCCACCACAAACGGCAGGTGAGCCAACCAGGGCTGCCGTTTTGCGTATAATCAATGCTATTTTCCTATTCACCGATGATTCCACCGGTTGAGAAAAGATTACACAGTTCAGTTCAGTGCATGACCGTAATAAACTAAAACACTCGCATCTGTAATCTTTTCTCAACCGGTGAAGCCGTCGATGACTTTAAAAAACTTGCGGATATTTTAATTAATCAACGGAGTCTCCACCGATTAAGGAAAGATTACAGATCAGAGTATTTTCGTGCATTATAGTCATGCACTGAACTGAACTGCGCAATCTTTTCTCAACCGGTGGAATCATCGGTGAATAGAAAAATAGCATTGATTATACGCAAAACGGCAGCCCTGGAGCCAATCATTGCATGTTTGGTTGATGCTCCGTTCGTCAAACAATTGTGCAATTTGGCGGTCCGTCAAACTGCAGAGTCATTTGACGATGGATGGTGCTCTGAAAAAAATAACTGGTTGAATTTACCATCTGCATAGCTGATTTCAGAGCCAGCTATCAAGTATGGTAAATTTCACTAAATGATGGTAAAACGTACCAACAAGTTAGCTTATTTTACCATAATATACGTTGCATTTACCATCTACTTGATAGCTGACTCCCAAATCAGCGCAGATGGTAAATTCTGCTACCAGTCACTTTTTTCCCCCGTGTGTGTCATCGAAGCTTTAATCTTTTCTCAATGGGTGGAATCCTATATGAGCCTAAAACTTGCGTATATTTTAATTGAACTCCAGAACTACAGTGGTTGGACCGCTTGAGAAAAGATTACATGAGCAAAGATTACAGTTGCGCGTATTTTTCGTGTATAAAAAGCATGAACTGAACTGACTAGTAGAATCTCTTCTAAGTGACTGCATCGAGTGAGAAAATGACTTTAAATATGCACTGCATGACGGCTCTGTGTGATGGTGCACTAGCACATAGCGCGCTAGAACATGTCAGAACATGTCAGTGTGTTGCGTGTTTAATGGACAGATGGCGAATGACATTTCGAGCACTCAATATTAATTACAGCCTTTTTTACACTGTCACGCTGCAAAACTAAAGTTCTGCGAACAAACAAACAACTGTTGGCGTGCGAATTCCCGCAAATGTTTTTCACCCTTTCCTTACGCCATCCATCGCGAGTATAAGGGACTCCAGTATAAGTACTGCGCGATTTCCAACGGTAAACTCTCTCTCTCTCTCTCTCTCTCTCTCTCTCTCTCTCTCTCTCTCGATCTCTCTCGCTTGATCTCTATTGATTGATCTCTCTTGTAATGCATTTCATAGATCCCAAACTTTTGCCTCGGATCACCTTAAAGAGAGATTCACTACAAACCAGAAAATACCTCTGGTGTACTGATGTGAAAAGAGCAGCAACACTAGTCACAACTAATTTGTAACGGAAGTGAGATTTGAATTTTACGATGAATGGACTTTGAAAATGTCATCCGTTGGGTTCGATAAGTCATAACGACAACAATTTACTATCTTCTGATCGACCGATTCAACTGTAGCTTATAGGCTAAACTAATTGTAAGTTTTACGAAAAATTCCAACTGTCCAGGATAGCAGCGAGGGCTGGACGCACACAGAAAAAAAACACGTGCTCCAGACACGCTCTATATACACACCAGTACGGCACGTGCTCAGAGCACAAACTTTTCAGGTTCTGGACACGACGGAATGCGTTTCAGACACAAACTCAACCTAAATAGATCGCGCTCAGAACTCGTCCTGGTACTGGTGTGTACATTTCGTGACTAGAACACGGAAAGTTCGTGTCTGGAGCACGACCATTTTTTTCTGTGCATCAGGGACTAGTATTCGTACTGCTGGGGGATCGAGGTAGCAATCCCACGCCCACACTCCGAGCGTATCTAAGCTGGCGAGTAGTAACGAAGCGTGAAACCTGACAATATCGCATTTAGTCCATTTTTTTTTTTTTTTTTTTTTTTTAAACCCTTCACTGCATGACATTTTTTTTTTCCAACCAAAACTGGATTTTTCGATTCACTAGGTAGTCACATACATGGGAAAAATAGCAAAAAAAATAATTCGACAGTTTTTCTGTGAAAATTCTCATTTTTCCATTCTTGTCTTGTTTTTTACAAGTGCTATAACACCATAAGAAATGGCGGGAAAAGAAAAAACAATTTTTTTTTCAAAATTTTCAAAAAAAGAAGAATTTTTTACTTTAATTGGATTTTTCAAAGAGCAAATGCCAGAAGCTTGGTAAAAATAATGAAATTGGGGTTGAATTGGATACGGGGGCAAATTTTCCCCCAACCATGATTTCTTTTATTAAATGCATTATAATAAGTGCTGGTGGTCTTTTGAAAAATGTTTGAGCCCTTTTTTATGTTTTCTTATAATGTGACACTGGTGATACAATTTGAAATAAGTCAAAATATACATTACAATGTCTGATATAGGGCTTTTTACATCATGTGACACTGGTGTCACACTATGCAGTGAAGGGTTAAATTCAAGAAAAATATTGAATTTCGATGTAATCAGCGATTACGTCTGGATTCGGCCTTTTGTGAGGGTTCAAATGAACAAAATGCTTCGTTGCGAGATTTCCCGCATCACCCTTGCATCACGTGGGCCTATGGTTGCCAACTTTGGGGTTGTGCAGCACCTTCAAATATCAAAATCTTACAAACATTTCAAAATAAAACATTACGTAAAATTGTAAGAGCTACTACATTTGAAAGAAATAACGATATACACAGGGATCTGGGAGTAGAAAGTGTAGAGGAATTCATCACTAAAGTTGCTAACCGTTACGAAGCACGTCTACATGATCACCCCAACGATGAAGCCCTTATATTGCTTGACAACTCGGAAGAGTATCGAAGGTTAAAGAGACGCAAACCCTGGGAGTTGGCCAGCCCTAGGTTTGATCTCTAAAATTTTAGCTGCTGGAATGCTATCCAGCACCTAAATTTAAGCAAATAAAATACTACTCTGTTGTATTTTAATTATCATTTTATTCTAAATTAAGTAAATTATATACGTTTCTCAAGTGTGAGAAGTCTTATAACATAATATCCAATAAAAAAAAAAAAAACCCTTGCATCAGATAGTGAGATAATCTCAATTCTAACATATTAATAATTGATTACTTTTCCGTAAGAAGTAAAATAACAAATGTGCTCATCAGCTGAAAATCACCATTTACGCACAATGTATAGTTCTCAGGAAAAGCACACCTGTTGTTTCAGTGAGGTGCACTCCTTTTGCAAATGTCCTTAACTATTATTATTAAGACTTTTGGCCGTGCGTCAGCTTAACACTGCAAAAGCCTGACGTTATTTGAATAATGTATAGCTATGATCAAGGCAAGACGTATGTCGACGGACTATCGAACAAATGCTTGCTTTAATTTAATTACTTTTTGCTTCTGGACGTGGGGCGTATCCGGTTCTGTTTGGCAACACCGAATTTGATTAGAGTGGAGATGGGATGAAACTGTGCTTTTTTGTTTCCTCCGAGTTGAAGCTGAAGTTGATCTTCTACGAAATGCAAAATGAGTTTTATGAATATTTCCATGCGTTCTTGTCTTTATTATTTCTTTCGTGGCTCTTTTCTCCTCCGTTTTCTAAATCTTCTGCTTCTCTTTCTTTTATTTTCGGTTTTCACAAAACACTTCTCCGTTGATTGAGTCTGTTCTTCAGTACTTTCCTCGTTACTGTAAGGTACTTGTACTATTTTATGCCCATCAAATTGAATGGGGTTAGGAGTGCGATTTCCACAAACTTCTGCTGTTGGTTTTTTTTTCCACCCTCCCTTCCTAGTCTCTATGTAATTACATTTGTTAACCCTTTCTCCAGTTTTCATTTCTTTATACAGAGTGCGCATTTTATGTGGACTATTTGACAACAAGGAGAAGATGAGATGTGACTGTTATCTTTTAGCAACGTTTAGAAGACTGACATCCTAATAGGAAGAGGACGATTATTCGTTAAGTGAGGTGCTTACCTCTCACCACTAACAGCACTGACGGATCCAGGAATCTATCCTTCTCTCTCTTCTCCCATTAGAACGCGTGTGTTAGAAAAAGACAGAATAGGGGCGCAGTCACGTGATTTTTGCCCCCTATTCTTTCCTTTGCTAACACATGCATTCTAATGGGAGAAGAGAGAGAAGGACAACAACTTGGATCCGCTAGTGACTAACAGATTCAGGAATATTTCTATCTTTTTCTTTTTCCATTTGAATAGATATGATAGAATTAGATAGAGCTATGAGCACAGTTCAATTACGTGCCCGCTTTATCTATCTATCCTAGCTAACACGTGAGTTTAAATGGGTAAAGAAAGAAGTATGCAATTTTTTGTCAGTGACATTCACCTATAAACACGACTCACGAGTGGAGATGAACAATCTGGCAACATAGCATCTTGTCCATCGTTAGTGTTCGGAAGTACTTGAAAAGCTCAAAAAGCCTATTCAAACCTCAAAATTATGCTTCGAGAAAGGGTCAAAGTTAGAATGTGGTGAGTTATTCATTTCAGATTTGAATAGGGCTTTAGAGACTCCAGAACAGCGAACATTTTTGAGCACTTAACATTCATATTCCCGAGCGGGGTTTAAATCGAATGGGGGGGGGGTTAAAAAGTGAGTTCTCTCCGATTTACTCCCTTTGGCCCGTTGGTCTTTTTGTTTCCTCCAGGGTATTTGGAAAGTTTTCACCAATCTTCGAAAATATTCGTCAGGTAAAATTAATTGTATTTACGCGCTAAAGAAGAATATGAAAAAAATAAAAAATAAAACTAGTCATAACCAGGCCTGTTTGGTCTAAATCGATTGATTCGGGAATGTCGAAGTTTCAATCAATCGATCGCTCGATGGGAAAAAGGAAATATGGAGCACTAAAGGGGATGCATTAATTGAATCGCATTTCAATGATGCATGTAACAATACAATCCAAAGTATCAATTATTTCATCATTGGTCACCAAAAAGAAATGAGAGTTTGGCGCGGAATAAAGGGGGTCCTCTGGGGTCAGTTCGGACCCCCTTTTTGGGCTCACAAGAGTTGAAAGTAAACCCGGATGTAGAACCCATGGGCGGATACAGGGAATTGTCTTTCTCTCTCTCCTCCCATTTGAAAACGCGTGCGTTAGAAAAGGACAGAATAAGAGGGGGCCAAAGTCACGTGATGGCCCCCTCGGCTATCATTTTCTAACAAACAAGTTCAAATGGAAGGAGAGAGAGAAAGACAATGCCCTGAATCCGCCAATGGTAACCGCCGAGATGGAAACGTCCTGCCATTCCATTCTCACACAGCTTCGTTTTGGTTCCAATTTCGATTTATGTTTCATATACGTTCGGGTTTGGACCCGGCTCTAGTTTTCTGTAAACCAGTGATTCTCGGTTCAACTTCTAACTCCGATTCGCATCCCTGCTCTTTATACGCATGAGGAATTACAGGGAGTAAACATTCAATTAAAAGGAAACCAGGGCTTTGAACCGAACCGAACCGAACCGAAAACATTTTCAAACTGCTAAATGTCAAAACCGCGAACCGAACCGCAGGAAGCTCTCGTTTTGCAGGAAACGCCTTGAACCGGAACCGGAACCAGAACCGAGCCGAATAGGCTGAGCCAGTTTTGAACTGGTTAGCCATTATCTCAAACGCGGTTCAGGCTACTATGTCCAAAAATTCTAAAATATACTTTTTCATGAACCGAGACATTTAATCTTTGATATTATAAGCAACTACAGGAAGAAGTTATACAAAGTCAATCATGTGATCTGCTCCTGAGACTCCCAAGAGCGAAAAAAAAAATATAAGGAAAAAAAGAACCATCTTTAAGGTGAAAAAGTGAAAAAAAGTGAAAGTATTTCCGTCAAAAATTCTTATTTCATTTAAATTGTCTTTTTAAGTTGAGGCCTTTCGAACCGAGCCCACGGCACATACTTCACAAACCCGAACAGAACCGAAATTGTTTCAAGTTCTACGCCCTGAAGAAAACAGCTTCTACAAGCATATTATGTGACGACCCAAAATAAGCATAGACTGTACACATTACACAGTGTGTGAGAACGAACTCAAGATTTACCTCCTCTATACCTGTATACCTGTTTAAGTGCATGGTGTCACTCAGGCGTAGCCAGGATATTCATTCACTCTCTCTCTCTCTCTCTCTCTCTCTCTCTCTCTCTCTCTCTCTCTCTCTCTCTCTCATACCCCATTTAAACGCATGAGTAAGAAAATGATGGATATAGGGGCTGTCACGTGACTTCTGCCCCCGTTTCTGTCATTTTCTAACGCATATGTTCAAATGGGCTAATAAGAGAGAGAGAGAGAGAGAGAGAGAGAGAGAGAGAGAGAGAGAGAGAGAGAGAGAGAGAGAGATAGAAAGACGGCTACGGCTATGACTCAATTCATCATCATTGGATTGCAACTAATAATTAGACTCACATTACGCAGAGTCATGAACACGACTCGCTTGCGACTTCCACCTCTACACATAAGCAAAGACACTGGCAGTTCCAGGTATTTATCACTCTCTCTTCTTGCTTAGTTAATCACGTGTGTTAGAAAAGGATAGATGAGAGAGAGCATATAATCAGGGCTGCCATTTTGCGTATAATCAATGCTATTTTTCTATTCACCGATGATTCCACCGGTTGAGAAAAGATTACACAGTTCAGTTCAGTGTATGACTGTAATGAATTAAAATACTCGCATCTTTAATCTTTTCTCAACCGGTGGAGTCGTCGATGACTTTTACAAACTTGCGGATTTTTTTAATTAATTGACGGCGTTTCCACCGATTGCGGAAAGATTACAGAAGCGAGTATTTTAGTCCATTACAGTCATACACTGAATTGAACTGTGTAATCTTTTCTCAACCGGTGGAATCATCGGTAAATAGAAAAATAGCATTGATTATACACAAAACGGCAGCCCTGCATATAATGCTCTATCTTATTCTACCTTATGCGTTCATATTGGCTAAGAAAGAGAAGCAAAGGAAAGAGGAGAGGGAGCATATGTTTAACTTGTGCTCATATCTCTATCCTATTCTACCTTGTGCGTTCATATTGGCTAAGAGGGAGAAAGAAAAATCCCTGGATTCACTATTCGCTTGTGCTCATAGAGAAGCCATCTCTGTGTCTACTTCTTCATAATTTATTTCGATTCTTTTGAATTTCTAGCTCATAAGTGTAGATATAGGGCGCGATATGTTATACGTATAACCGACCTGCGAAACATGCGTTGAACTTTCATTTACTCTCTCTCTCTCTCTCTCTCTCTCTCTCTCTCTCTCTCTCTCTCTCTCTCTCCCCCCCCCCTCTCTCTCACACACATACACACACCCTTTTCCCCCTTTTGCCATCTCTTTCAATCGTTCTCGGTTCCCGCAGACGTAGACTCGGGTATTTCTCGTGTATATCGCGTCGAGTTTTCAAGCACTTAATTAAACTTGTTACACGGTTGCTCGCCAGGTCTCCTCCGTCTCCGTACTTCGCGGGTTGGGGGGGGGGGGGGGGGGGTTGTGCACACGGGTGCGCCGTGCCGCCGTCTCCCAGTGCGCACACAAGCTTCAGCAAAAATAAAAGTTTTATGATACGCTTCGTGAGTGAGTCAAGGAGGCTATCTTGACTGCGAGTGAACGGGGCTGGAGAAGGAGATGTATGAGCATGGGGGGGGGGGGGTTGAGGGGCATAGGAGGAGGAGAAAGGAAAAGTGCTAAGGGGCATTGCCTCAGGGGTGAAGGTAGCAGAAAACGCAACAAGGAGGTATGGCGGGGATAGGTGGGGGGTGGGGCATGGGGCAGGGGCAAGAGAGAACGAAGGAAAAGTTTTCAGCGGTGTTTTTGTTTCTTTGGGAATCCGTCAAGTATAGCTGTATACCTGTGAGCGCCCGTGTTGTCGGATATGTGTAAGATGTGGGTCGGAAAAATCAAAGTTTCTAGAACAATAAACGACTTATTACCGTACACTCTAAAAAACACTCCTCTAAAATTGCAATATCATTATTGCTAAAAACTGGGAATAAACTTTAAAATTGCAAAAATTGAAAAGAAGCCGATCGATGGAGCCCCCAATAGGCAATGAATGCCGAATGGATCTGTTCCATACTTTTGGTACAGCGTTACGGAGGGTTAGTTCTATTGTTAAATCGCGTGAAAATCACATTGAGAGCATCAAATAGTCTCAAAATCCACTCATAAACTCACAAATGGCTTTCTAAGGAGATCCTTATAGATGGCGGTTGAAAGGGCGAATCAACCCTGCATGCATGCACCACGAGCACCAAAAGATGGCCGATGACGGCAATTTTTATTGATGGTTAGAATGTAAACAAACGACCCACTTCCTCGTAGTATCTACATTTTGTGTCATTCTGTGTATTTTTATCCAGTAAATTTTACTATCTCGTTATTGTTTGTAATTACTTTGCTGGATAGATTACGTTATGTGTCGATTTGCCGGAATTCTGAAACGAAAACGCCTGGCAAGTACCTATTATGTCGAATTCCGTCGTCGGCCATCCTTCCTGCTCGTGGTGCATGCATGCAAGGTTGTTTCGCCCGTTCGACCGCCATCTTAGGCTATCCTTAAAATGCTTTTTGTCGGTTGAGGAGTGAATTTTGAGACGCTTTCAATGTGATTTTCATGAGATTTTACACCAGAATCAACCGTCCATAAAGGTATAGCAAAAGTAGCAACAGACCCATTGCAAATGGTAGATGACCGTTTGCCTTCAAACTGTTGCCGCTAGTTCGCTCTTTCTAACAGCTATAGTAGGCTCCGTTTTTTTGACAATACCGGTCGTTATTTGTAAAGAGATCCCATAAAAAACCTTTTCCAGGTGAAAGCAGACGGCATCAGGTAATTATGTCTGTCACAAAAAGCCGTTCCAATGCATCCACTCAAAGATATGATATGAGGGGAACGGCAAGTCTCCTTCAAAAGGGCATCCAGCAGGGCAAATGTTAATCATTTTTCAAAATCAACACTATCCATCTGCGGCGAATTTAGTGAAGGAAAAACTTTGAGGGATGTATTTCTTTATTTTTTTTTTCAAACGCAAAAACTTGCCCCCGTTCATCGAATTAAAAAAAAAATATTAATTATTATTTTTTTTTTTTTTTAAAGGCGATAAACGGCGGCAAGTTTTTGCGTTTGAAAAAAAAAAATAAAGAAATACATCCCTCAAAGTTTTTCCTTCACTAAATTCGCCGCAGATGGATAGTGTTGATTTTGAAAAATGATTAACATTTGCCCTGCTGGATGCCCTTTTGAAGGAGACTTGCCGTTCCCATCATATCATATCTTTGAGTGGATGCATTGGAACGGCTTTTTTTGACAGACATAATTACCTGATGCCGTCTGCTTGCACCTGGAAAGGGTTTTTTATGGGAAAATACTCTGGTTTTAGCTTGTAAAATTCCAGTTTCTCTTTCCCCAAATAAAAGCTACAGTTGTTATCCATCAGCTGACTAGCCAGCAGTTTTGAATAGTTTCCGGAAAACATTCACATAGACTCTCGAGTGCTCATTTTTCGATAGGGACAACAGTTTATTTCCCTTTCTTTTCCCTGATCCATATGCTAAACCCACAGTTCCGTTTCCACTGGCCGTCTCGCCGCTGGCCGTCCCGCCGCTGGCCGGTCCACCGCTGGCCAATCCGCCACTGGCTGGTTCGCCGCTGGCCGATCGTCCACTGGCTGGTTCGCCACTGGCCGATCCGCCACTGGCCGGTCCGCCGCTGGCCGATCCGCCACTGGCCGGTCCGCCACTGGCCGATCCGCCACTGGGTAGTCCGCCGATGGCCGATCCACCTCTCGCCGGTCCGCCGCTGGTCGATCCGCCACTGGCTAGGCAGCCGCTGGCCGATCCGCCACTGGCTACGCAGCCGCTGGCCGATCCGCCAATGGCTAGGCAGCCGCTGGCCGATCCGCCACTGGCCGGTCCGCCGCTGGCCGATCCGCCACTGGGTAGTCCGCCAGCGGCTGATCCGCGCTGGCCGATCCGCCAATGGCTAGGCAGCCGCTGGCCGATCCGCCACTGGCCGGTCCGCCGCTGGCCGATCCGCCACTGGGTAGTCCGCCAGTGGCTGATCCGCCACTGGCTAGGCCGCCGCTGGCCAATCCGCCACTGGCCGGTCCGCCGCTGGCCGATCCGCCACTGGGTAGTCCGCCGGTGGCCGATCCGCCATTGGGCGATTCGCCACTGGCCGGTCCGCCTCTGCCCGATCCGCCACTGGCCGGTCCGCCTCTGGCCGATCCGCCACTGGCTAGGCCGCCGCTGGCCGATCCGCCACTGGCTAGGCCGCCGCAGGCCGATCCGCCACTGGGTAGTCCGCCGGTGGCCGATCCGCCACTGGGCGATTCGCCACTGGGCCCATCCGCCACTGGCCGGTCCACCGCTGGCCAATCTGCCACTGGGTAATCCGCCGCTGGCCAATTCGCCACTGGCTGGTTCGCCACTGGCTGGTTCGCCACTGGCCGATCCGCCACTGGCCGATCCGCCACTGGCCGATCCGCCGCTGGCCCATCCGCCGCTGGCCGATCCGCCGCTGGCCGATCCGCCGCTGGCCGATCCGCCACTGGGTAGTCCGCCGATGGCCGATCCACCTCTCGCCCCGGGCCGCCGCTGGCCGATCCGCCACTGGGTAGTCCGCCGATGGCCGATCTACCTCTAGTCGGTCCGCCGCTGGCCGATCCGCCACTATCTAGGCAGCCGCTGGCCGGTCCGCCACTGGCTAGGCCGCCGCTGGCCAATCCGCCACTGGCCGGTCCGCCGCTGGCCGATCCACCACTGTGTAGTCCGCCGGTGGCCGATCCGCCATTGGGGGATTCGCCACTGGCCCGGGCCGCCTCTGCCCGATCCGCCACTGGCCGGTCCGCCTCTGGCCGATGATTAAATTTGCCCCGCTGGATGCCCTTTTTAAGGGGACTTGCCGTTCCCATCATATCATATCTTTGAGTGGATGCATTGGAACGGCTTTTTGTGACAGACATAATTACCTGATGCCGTCTGCTTGCACCTGGAAAGGTTTTTGATGGGATATACTCTGGTTTTTGCTTGTAAAATTCCAGTTTCTCATTCCACAAATAAAAGCTACAGTTGTTATCCATCAGCTGACTAGCCAGCAGTTATGAATAGTTTCCGGACAACATTCACATAGACTCTCGAGTGCTCATTTTACGATAGGGACAACAGTCTCATTTCCCCTTTTTTTTCCCTGATCCATATGCTAACCTACAGTTCCGTTTCCCCCTGGCCGTCTCGCCGCTGGCCGTCCCCCCGCTGGGCCCGGGCCACCGCTGGCCAATCCGCCACTGGCTGGTTCGCCGCTGGCCGATCCGCCACTGGCTGGTTCGCCACTGGCCGATCCGCCACTGGCCCGGGCCGCCGCTGGCCGGTCCGCCACTGGGTAGTCCGCCGATGGCCGATCCACCTCTCGCCGGTCCGCCGCTGGTCGATCCGCCACTGGCTAGGCAGCCGCTGGCCGATCCGCCACTGGCTACGCAGCCGCTGGCCGATCCGCCAATGGCTAGGCAGCCGCTGGCCGATCCGCCATGGCCGGTCCGCCGCTGGCCGATCCGCCACTGGGTAGTCCGCCAGCGGCTGATCCGCGCTGGCCGATCCGCCAATGGCTAGGCAGCCGCTGGCCGATCCGCCACTGGCCGGTCCGCCGCTGGCCGATCCGCCACTGGGTAGTCCGCCAGCGGCTGATCCGCCACTGGCTAGGCCCCCCGCTGGCCAATCCGCCACTGGCCGGTCCGCCGCTGGCCGATCCGCCACTGGGTAGTCCGCCCGGGGGCCGATCCGCCATTTGGGGGATTCGCCACTGGCCGGTCCGCCTCTGCCCGATCCGCCACTGGCCGGTCCGCCTCTGGCCGGTCCGCCACTGGCTAGGCCGCCGCTGGCCGATCCGCCACTGGCTAGGCCGCCGCAGGCCGATCCGCCACTGGGTAGTCCGCCGGTGGCCGATCCGCCACTGGGCGATTCGCCACTGGCCGATCCGCCACTGGGTAATCCGCCGCTGGCCGATCCGTCACTGGCCGGTCCGCCTCTGGCCGATCCGCCACTGGCCGGTCCACCGCTGGCCAATCTGCCACTGGCCAATCCCCCACTGGCCAATCCGCCACTGGCTGGTTCGCCGCTGGCCGATCCGCCACTGGCTAATCCCCCCTGGCCAATTCGCCACTGGCTGGTTCGCCACTGGCCGATCCGCCACTGGCCGATCCGCCACTGGCCGATCCGCCGCTGGCCGATCCGCCACTGGGTAGTCCGCCGATGGCCGATCCACCTCTCGCCGGTCCGCCGCTGGCCGATCCGCCACTGGGTAGTCCGCCGATGGCCGATCCGCCATTGGGCGATTCGCCACTGGCCGGTCCGCCGCTGGCCGATCCGCCACTATCTAGGCAGCCGCTGGGCCCGGGCCGCCACTGGCTAGGCCGCCGCTGGCCAATCCGCCACTGGCCGGTCCGCCGCTGGCCGATCCGCCACTGGGTAGTCCGCCGGTGGCCGATCCGCCCTTGGGCGATTCGCCACTGGCCGGTCCGCCTCTGCCCGATCCGCCACTGGCCGGTCCGCCTCTGGCCGATCCGCCGCTGGCTAGGCCGCCGCTGGCCGATCCGCCACTGGCTAGGCCGCCCTGGCCGATCCGCCACTCGGTAGTCCGCCGGTGGCCGATCCGCCACTGGGCGATTCGCCCCCTGGCCGATCCGCCACTGGGTAATCCGCCGCTGGCCGATCCGTCACTGGCCGATCCGCCTCTGGCCGATCCGCCACTGGCCCGGGCCGCCCCTGGCCGGTCCGCCGCTGGCCGGTCCGCCTCTGGGCGATTCGCCACTGGCCGATCCGCCAATGGGTAATCCGGCGCTGGCCGGTCCGCCTCTGGCCGATCCGCCACTGGCTACTCTGCCGCTGGCAGATCCGCTACAGCTCAATTCTGTAACTTCAGGGAAATAAGGTATACTGTCACTCATTGGCGGATACAGGGGGCGGGGGCGAAGGGGGCGATCGCCCCCCCCCCTTCGACCCAAAAAATTGGAAAAGAGGGGAGAGGAAGGGGGAAAAACAAAAGCGAAAACAAGAAAAGGGGGGCATTGAGGGGCGAAAATCCAAAATTCGCCCCCCCGTTCGCGAGGTCTGGATCCGCCACTGCTGTCACTACCAGTTCTCATCAAATAAAAATATCAGTTGTAAACTCTACAAGTACACAGCAAAGAACTTTTTTCACTACTTGCTTAATCACAGAATAATACATTGTATAATTCTGTGCTAAAAACAGAAAGGTGCTGTAAACACATCAGAAACTACTCTCCCTCCAGTGATCAACAGTATTACGGTACTCAGCTGTTGCATTTGCAAGCAATGAAGTGGAAAATGAAGCTCCGCGGTTATGCCCAAATTCGAATACTTTCAGCTTCAGAGCTAGAATAGTTATTAAGTAAAGAATATGCAAAAGTACCTAACTGTGAGAGCAAACCAACCTTTACTATACGCGTGCATACAGCAAATTAGAAGCACACAAAAAAAATAACTAGAAAAGATGTTTGGTACATTTATTTAAAAAGAAGAACTGAGGAGGACAAATTTCGTAATTCACGGGCCTCCGTTGCAATTGAAACAATAATCACTTGTATCACTCATGTATTTGTAACGAGTTTATTTCAAAAGTGTCAAAGCAGGGAGAAATGTTTTTGTTTTGAAATGATGTGCAGTTGTTGTTGACTGACGATGAAGCGTCGATTCTCGCGGCGATCTCAAATACTAAAAGGCAGTAGCCAATGAGAGTAGAGTTACCGCGTAGTTTGAAATAGCCGTTATAATAAGAAATTCAGTTTTTTTATCATTTCTCAATAAATATTAGACGGATTGCGTTCAAACAAAAAAAAGGCACGAGCACAGAACACGCTGGTTAAAATAAGACCAAGTTTGATGAGTTTGGTTGCGTAGTTTTTTCGCTACAGGATCATATCAAGGCACGGTTTGGGGGAATGAAATAATTTCTGTAATTATAAGCGTTTACGCAGCGCAGACTTGTCAGGTCGTAGAGAGGGTGGTAGTAGGGTGGGGTTACCTGACTTGCCGTCTGCGTCTACCGACGCTTATGATTATGTTATTAAAACTTAACAGTTGTTACCGCATTCACTGTTACTGTAACTATTTATGAATGTGTAATAAAAACGAGTATGCGAAAAGTAAACAAACCTTCCACCATTTTCATTTGCCTCTTGAGGCTTTCGTGACAGCCTAAATCTGAGAGGCAATCAGAAACGTATTCCGACAAGGCGCAGCTCTCTTATAGTATCAAGGGCGGATCCAGCGATCTGGCAACCATGTATTCTTCCCATTTGAACGTATGAAAAAGAATCGATTCTCGAGGGAGCCATGGCCCCTCGACTAATCGATTGTTTCTCACGCATTCAAATGGGAAGAATACACAGTTCTCAGATCGCTGGTTCCGCCCACACGGAAAAAAAAACTACGGTGAAAATAACGATACGAATACCTGTTTTTGGCACCTGCTAGATGTTATGGTAATGTTAACCAGAAGTATACTATGTTTTGACTAGGTACTAGATGA
Organism: Trialeurodes vaporariorum; assembly: GCA_011764245.1. Classification (NCBI taxonomy): domain Eukaryota; kingdom Metazoa; phylum Arthropoda; class Insecta; order Hemiptera; family Aleyrodidae; genus Trialeurodes; species Trialeurodes vaporariorum. Next base: position 28,490,707 of record VMOF01000369.1, on the reverse strand, counting down.
TGTTACTTGATTGCTTGTCGAATTTACTCAAAGTATCGGTAAATGTATCATACTTCTGGTCAAGTTTACCATACCATGTAGCAGGTGCCAAAATCAGGTATCCGTATGGTTATTTTCACTAATCTTTTTTTCCGTGCATGCATAGTATATGTATGTATAGGGACTCTACTTGACACCGCCGCGACACAGTTTCGTAAAACTCTTGATGAGACTGAGTTACCGTTTTTTAACTGCAACAAGGGATTCATTGCTCAGCGCCCGGAATCGCTTCCCATCTCCTCCAGCGTGCGCCACTTGCGCATGGCGTGTGTGTAAGGCGGGATGCCTAAGCCGGCTGCAATTAGCAGGAAAGCGGTAACGATGCTGCTCCATTGCTCGCTGCTCGGATTCCTTCGAGTAAAAATAAGACCGGTGCTGAGCTGATGACTCGAGCGTGTAAACTTACGCGAGGAAAAAGTAAAGTGTTTGGGAACACTTTAAGCGACTCGTAACTCGGAAAGCTTAAATCAAAGAGCCTCGGGCGATTACATGAAACTTTGTTTCAACTATGAGTTCGACTTTGGAGACTCTTACGGTTCAAAGAAATTCTAGATTATTTATCCCAAGTTTTTCTTCTATTTTTTTTAAATTTTTCAATGAAGAGCTATTTCTAACGATTTTTTTTATGTAACTTATGTGGAAACCTTATCAAGGTCAATGGGGTATTTTGCAAACTTTAGATCCAATTGTAGAGATGGTCTACTCTATAGTATTTTCCACTTAAAAATAACTTTGGGAGCATCACGGAGTTCAAAATTGACTCACAAAATCAAAGATCTGTCATATTATGAGCGGGTCACAATGGAAGAGTGTAATCTAATTGCAAGTTTCAGGCTTTTAGAACTTCTCTTCAATCTTCTTAGGCTTCTTTAGGTTCTAGGTAGAAACCGGCTCAGTACATGATTTTGTAGGACATGGTTTGCATTTTTGGGATCAGTGGCTAAGTGCCCATGTTTGAATGCCAAAAAAATCAGGAAGAAGAAAAATACTAAATCTCTCCACATAAAGGTACAATCGGGAAATTTACTGCAGCTATGTAAAAATGATCGAAATTCTCAAATCAAACCCTGATATACCAAAAAATAATCAGGAATATAAACTACAAAACTTCGAACAGCTATGCGCAAATTTGTGAAAAACATCAAAAACCGACTCAGTAAATCAGTAAAAAAGGGTAATACTTTCGACGAAATATCAGTCCGCCAGACAAATAGAGGAATTCGATTGGCTACAAAATAGCTGAGAAACGCAGTGGTGCCAAATAGTTCTAAAACATCAGCTTAAAATAGAGAATTTGTATGAATTTCATTGCTCAAAAATGCAGAGTACATTGTACAACAGCGCAAAACAAAAACTAGACCGAAACCAATGCACTCCCATTAGGGTCGCGTATAAAAGTAAAATATATGATGAAAATTTGATTATAAAACATTCAGGAGTTTGTACTTATAATCTCTAAAAATACTTTCAGTTTAGCAAAAAAAGGGATAAAACAGCCTCTATAGTGGAAAAGTTTCAGGGGTCTTTTAACACCCCAAACCATCTTATAGGTTCATATACTGGCAATAAATATCTTGGGCCGCAGGGCTGCCGTTTTGCGAAGAACTATAAGCATTTCCCCATTTAACTTGATGTAAAATTTGTAAATTTCCCGCTAAATTTGGCACCACTGCCTTGTACTCTTAAGGGTTGAAATCAGGTTTAACGCCGTTAATTTTATTTTGACCAAAAATGGCTGGATCAAATAAAAGTTAGAAAACTTAACGTGGTGATATAGTAAAACGTATTTAACCAATTTCCTCGCCTCAAAAGATTCGAATCCTGTATTGGCAGCATTTGTTTTAAATTTCAACTCTGGCTCATTTGTCAAATTCCGATGAATGAACCTGCGTGCAAAATCCACGCTCGTGATTAAAATCGCTCGAATATGAACAAGTATATAGTACGTGTTGTTCCACTAAATTAGTAAACTTTGTTTATACTCTTCATTACAGAATTTTAATTGTACCTCGACTCGTTGTAGCCTCTACACAGTGTTCTTTAGTCGAAAAATATGAAATACGGAACGTCGTTAATTCCTGGAAAATACTCTCGCCCCTCAATCGATGCAAAAGGAAATGCTGCCCTTGCATGAAAGCACTTATTTAGCGCAAGCAGCGTACAGTTTTAATATAAATTCACTCAAAGCACTCGAAACTTTACTTTCGTTTCTCAGGATTTCAGATGGGAACAAAAAATCTGTGCGGGGAAAACTAACGACTTTGTACTTATATTACGAAGGTATACGGACGGAGGGGTAACCCAGTTTATATATACTATACTCGGTTTTGCAGATCAATAAGGAGCGCCAACAATAAGCCAAGGATAAAAAGATAAGATGTTAGTTCAAGTTTTTCCTGTTCTATTTTTCTGTTCAACGTTTTACTAAAAATATGTTCGATGTTTGATTTTTGACTTGGTTCCACTTTAAATGGGCTTTGTGAACATAGACGTGCCTAAGAATTTGCCACTCTTTCTCTTGCGGTCCATTCAAATACATGCGTTAAAAATGATGGAGAGAATGGTTAACCAGTGATTTCAGCCCCTATATCTGATCTTTTCTTATGCATGTGATTAAATGGAGCAAAGAGAGAGAAACACAAATTCCTATGTCTACACAGCTATGCGCAGAGTGGACGAAGCCTATCCCCCCCTTCTCTTCGCAAAACACATAATGTGACTGAACCCATAGCTCCTGTTCTTTCAATCCTCATACGACGCACATGTAGGGTGACTCTCTAGTTCAGCTCTCCATGAAGCTTACCCGGTTTGAGACTAATAGAGTCCAAACTCATGCTATGATTCCTGTGTTATGGAAGGTTGGATCAAATGGGTTGATTTTAGTTCGTGGGCTCGGCAAAAAACCATCCAACAACATCAGTGTTAGTTTGTGAACATTGCTCTGATTGAGATCTAACTGAAATTTTGCTATTGAGTCAAAATTTTACTTAATTTTGATGTACGATTTTGAAACAGGGGAATTAGAAACTGCTAATCCGTCAAAAATCCAGGGGTACTATGACTTTCAAAAGAAAGTATAGGCTGTCCCAATAAGAATGATTAAACTTGACAACTGTAGGTTTGAGTGAAAACATCAGCCTCTTTACTGCTCCTAATGAGCTGCAAAAAAAAAAAAAAAAAAAAAAAAAAAAAAAAAAAAAGTGCTGAATTATAGTTAAAAGTATGGACTCCACTTAAAAAAACTGTTAGTTTGACTATTTAAAATAGTTGAATTCACACGGCACGGAGTTAATTTAACTACTTTAAATCGTCAAACCAACAATTTGTAAGAGGTGTCCATACTTTTAACTATAAAATAGTTAAATTCAGCAGTTTTTTCTTCTTTTTTTCAGTGTAACCAATCAGGTTGCCCTATCTGAGTGTTGAAGCTGATGTTTTCATGAAAGCCGTAGACTTGTTAAATCCAATCTTTTCTGGGACAAGCTATACTAGGGTGTTCCGTTTTGCAACAAGTGTCTCGGATTTTCGCTCCCCGGGGTTTTTCCCGTTCCTTTGGTCCTAAATAGCACCCCTGTAAAATTTGAGCCCCCTCCGATGTCGGGAACCCTTGCCGACTCGGCTCCGAAGTTGCCAGATTTTCGTAAAAATTGACGTTTTTTTCGTAAAATTACATGACGTGTAAGAAGCACTGCTTCTTATCAATTTCACATTTTAGCCTCTAAATAGTCATTTAGAGTCAAGTGAGTCACCACAAATCCATCAAAACCTTGATCTGGGGCCTCCAGCCCCCTTTAGATATCCTTGAAAAACTCCAAAATCACGTAACTTTCGACATTTTCGCTCATAAGTCATTCGTGTGGCTCTTCTTTTGAAATTCTGCGATTTGAGGCCTCTAAAGCCCCGCAAAGGGTACTTTCTAGTGAGTAATGAACGTAGGTTTTTTGTTTATTTGAACAAATTGATTTTAAATCGTGCCGCCAGGGCCGTAATTTTGCGCCGCGCGAAGCGGCGATTCGCACAAATCCCGTTTTGCGGCGATTTCGCGCCGTTCCGTTCTGCATGATACAATATTTTTAAACACCTGAAAACTTGCTTACTGGATCAATTTTTGTTGTAATTTAACGTGGTGGTCATGGTTTTTTTCTCAGATTTTTTAAAAGCCGATATTTTTCCCCTCAAAGTTGGTGAAAAACACGATTTTTGAAAAGCGAAGTTTATTTGAATCGTGTTTTCCGGCGATTTGACGCGTTCTGTTCGGCATGATAAAATCACTCCAGACAGATAAAACCTCAGTCTCAGCATCTATTTTGTCTGGTCTTTACAGCAGTGATTATATTTTCTTTCTCAACTTTTTTAAAATGCAATATTTTCTCCCTCTAAGTGGGCGAAAATGCCAATTTTTACGATAAACGTATACAAATCTCTCTGAATACCGAACGTTTCGCAAATGGTGGCTTGTGCAATATGACCACAGTGTTTCCTCTTTATTTTATTGTTTTTGAAGCTCATTTTGAGTGAACATTTTCTATAGTAAATTTTTCTACATTGGTTTAAAAAATGGAGATGGTTCTTTGTCTTCACATTGCACGAGATGCCATGCACTGCCCATTTTTTTAATTCAATTTAGAATAAATGATATTTCTATTTTTTTCCCCCTCCCTATAAAGTAGAATATTCTGTAGATAGAAGATTTACGAGATGAGAAACCGTACAAAAGAATCATACACCATAAAAGACACTACAGTGGTTTGCTCAATAATTCCTTCTTGGCATCTTGATATACTTTTTCCTATAGTTTGACACAACTTTCAAAATGAACTGTTGCTGCTTCATTTTTCGGCAACAGTCCTTTATATTCTTCAATAAACTTGACACCTCTCTTCGCTACATCATCAACGAATTGCAATCTCCTTACAAGTTTTATAATATTCAAATATTCTGTTCATTTTCATAGCACCTTGAAGGGTCAGATCACATGAATCGACCAACAAAAACTATTTGTAAAAAATTTGCTTTTAAAAATGAAATCGGAAATGTCTATTCCTCGGATGCACACAAGGTCATTAAATTTTAGATGTTTCTCACTTTTGAGATGACATTTTCTAGGCTTGAGCTTCAAAAACAATAAAATAAAGAGGAAACACTGTTGTCATATTGCACAAGCCACCATTTGCGAAACGTTCGGTATTCAGAGAGATTTGTATACGTTTATCGTAAAAATTGGCATTTTCGCCCACTTAGAGGGAGAAAATATTGCATTTTAAAAAAGTTGAGAAAGAAAATATAACCACTGCTGTAAAGACCAGACAAAATAGATGCTGAGACTGAGGTTTTATCTGTCTGGAGTGATTTTATCATGCCGAACAGAACGCGTCAAATCGCCGGAAAACACGATTCAAATAAACTTCGCTTTTCAAAAATCGTGTTTTTCACCAACTTTGAGGGGAAAAATATCGGCTTTTAAAAAATCTGAGAAAAAAACCATGACCACCACGTTAAATTACAACAAAAATTGATCCAGTAAGCAAGTTTTCAGGTGTTTAAAAATATTGTATCATGCAGAACGGAACGGCGCGAAATCGCCGCAAAACGGGATTTGTGCGAATCGCCGCTTCGCGCGGCGCAACATTACGGCCCTGGCGGCACGATTTAAAATCAATTTGTTCAAATAAACAAAAAACCTACGTTCATTACTCACTAGAAAGTACCCTTTGCGGGGCTTTAGAGGCCTCAAATCGCAGAATTTCAAAAGAAGAGCCACACGAATGACTTATGAGCGAAAATGTCGAAAGTTACGTGATTTTGGAGTTTTTCAAGGATATCTAAAGGGGGGCTGGAGGCCCCAGATCAAGGTTTTGATGGATTTGTGGTGACTCACTTGACTCTAAATGACTATTTAGAGGCTAAAATGTGAAATTGATAAGAAGCAGTGCTTCTTACACGTCATGTAATTTTACGAAAAAAACGTCAATTTTTACGAAAATCTGGCAACTTCGGAGCCGAGTCGGCAAGGGTTCCCGACATCGGAGGGGGCTCAAATTTTACAGGGGTGCTATTTAGGACCAAAGGAACGGGAAAAACCCCGGGGAGCGAAAATCCGAGACACTTGTTGCAAAACGGAACACCCTAAAGCTATACCCTGGCTGAATTTCTTCTTAAACTGTTTAGGTTGTTTTCGATAGAATTTCCGATTTTCCATGACGTACTTTAAAAAGCTACTTTAAAGCTGCAAACTTGTTTAAAAGTTGCCAAGATTTAAAAATCTCGATCAGGGTACTTGCTTTTGAAGGTCATAGTACGTGCAATACCAAGAAATAGAAAGACACCCCAACTTCCAAATTTTTGATGATGACAATTCTTTCTCTCCGGGTAGGGGTATTAAACAAGAACCCCAAATCGAAACCCATGAAGAAAACCCAAACCATGTCCATCACTCAATAGTGGGCGACTGTTGACTGTTATTCTGATAAGCCCCGACCAAATTTAAGTTGGAGATTGGGTCACCTGTCCTGAGCTCTGCATCACTGGGACTCTATTTGTCTCTGAACCCGGGTCAGGTCAAGGAGATTTAAATTTTATTAAAAGCGTCTGATTCTCGTTCCCCCGCTCGCCTTATAAACCGTTCCTATTTTTAAAACTCGATTTTTCTTCATCCAGTTCAAACGTCCGCTCTCCGGCCTCTCCTCGGGACGAAGACATGGGAGATCATGGATCTGGATAAATTGAAAAACAGAGGTGCCAAATTTGGCAGGAAATTAAACAAAATATACATTATTGTCTTAAACGGGGAAAATGCGTAGAATTATGGGACAAATGGCAGTCCAGGTCATTTTTAATTTTCTTGCAACGCACAGTGGATCGAAACGTGAAATTTCCCAGACATAATTTTATACGAATAAAAATCAAGACTATGATCAATGTAAAGCAGTGGCGCCGCGTGCTTTCTGGCAACGCTGCACTCTGTCCATTCAAACGCATGTAAAAGGTCGAACTGATGGGAGTTCACTGTGCACTGCCTCGAATCGATATTTTGCATGGGTTTAAATGGAAAAAATGCAACATTGCCAGATTGCGCGCGACGCCACTGATGTAAAGTAAGATGACTTGCAAGTGTGTGAAATTATTCACGTTAGATCCTAAATAAAATGACCAATAATATATGGTTCACGAAAAAAAAAAAAAAATATATCAAAACTTCAGTGTTTTAAAGGCTTTAAAACACTGAAGTTTTGATATATTTTTTGATATATTTTAAAAAATGGACTTATAAATTCACAACAATTCCTTCATGAAAAAATTACAACCATGGCAACACTAATAACTGCATGCCTTGTTGCCACGTCTCTATCAACGATACACACATGATCTTGTCTTTTAAAATTTTAACTCTTTTAAAACTTTTTAGAGTCAGAATTTTTTATTATTATTTAATTTCCCGGACCTCGATCCGGACCGGGCCAGGGTGACATAAAAAGAGCGGTCCAGGTTTGGGTCCGGGTCTGAAGATATTTTCAAAAAAGGGTCCGGTCCAGGTCTGGGTCCGGTCAGAAATTGGGGTCCGGACCCGGTCCGGGGTCCTGGACCCGGACCGGTCCGCATCCCTGTTTAAAGCAAAAGCCGAACATTTTTACGTCCGAAAAAAATCAATTTTTCGATCCAGTTTGCGAAGTTTCCGGTGGCGCACTAAAGTCCAAGATCGTCGAAAAGTGACCAAAAATCCGACAGTAATTAAACTTCTCATCAATTTATCATTTGTCAACTTTTATGACCAATCCAATTTCAATAATACACGGAAACAAATAAATTTGAAAAATAAGTCAAATGAAGCAATTGCTAATTTCATAAGTAATTTTTGGTAAAATTTACTATACATATAGCTAATTTGACGTTTTGGATTGTAAAATTTGAATAAGTTTTATTAATTTTACTGTTTGGATTGTAAATTTTACCATTCAAAATATTGTGATTTTTGCAATTGTCATATAGCTGTCACGTCATGACAGCCATGTAAATTGGAAATTCACAATGTTTTAGATTGTCATATTACAATTCAAATTGACCAGTTTAGAATCCGAATTGAAAAATTATTAAAGCTTAAGCAAAATTCACTATTTAAATCGTGAAATCAGCCAAAAGTTCATTAAGTTTTACCAAAATTAAGTAATAAAATTATCATTTGCGCTTCATTTTACTGATTTTATAAAACTTAATCGCTTTTTTTGTAATCTCATTTTTTTCAGTGTAGAGAACTCTTTTAACCAGTAAATGAAACCTAGAAATGCCGCACTAAAAAGTTTAAAATAAAGCTTAAAGACTTTTTTCCAGCGATTTTTGGTCTTTTTCAGTCGACCACCGATCATATAGTGCGGCGGTCTGATAAAGCAGCGAGGGTTTGCCGAACTCGGCACTCCGGGATTTTTCCTTCGGCCAGAAAAGTCGTCAATCGCTAAGAAATAATAAATCCTGCGCTCAGGAGCCCACGCATCCAGGAGAGACCCATTACGCAACACGCATTACTTTCGCTGCTTTTCTTTGCTACACAATTATTTATCGTTAGATGCGACTTCGTCTGGAGTGATCGAGACGACAGCTAACAACGGACGGAGTAATTAGGATCAGCTTTAACATTAGGCTACACGGGAAAAAGAAACGAGAAAAAGGCGGGCACGTCAAATGAAAGGGGAGGCGGACAGACGCATTTCATACGTCACCAGTCAGCACGCACTGGCTAAGGACCAAATTTTAACACGTTCCTTGACTTTTCCTCGGAACTTCCTTGAAAAATTTCATTAGAAATACACGTGATGAAAAAAGAAGAAGATCATCTGGAGGGATTTCATTAGGAAAATGGGGCAGATGACGGCTATTGCACTAGGCAACTATGTTTTTTTTGCTATTTGAACCTATACAAAAGTATAGATTTCTCAGGGAAGAAGAGAATCCCATAATGAAGATCGATTTTTTTGCGTTAGTTTTGAATAAAAAAAGAATTGTCACATTGGACAAATCACCACTGGAGTGGGAGTAAAGTGGGGAATTGTGAAATATTGACAAATGGCAACTGATGGAATAAAATTACTTGACCGCGATCCGCGAGATGAGCCAAAAACTCACTTTTCTTAAAATGGAAAATTTTTAAACATTTTGCGGAATAGCAAGATAAGTAATAGGGGTATTACACAGACGTGTGCGATAAATATACGGGTCGTTTTATAATTACGAGTACTTTAAACTGAGGAAACAAAATGTAGGTAACGAGAAGAAAATGTATAAATACGAACACACACATGTAAATAAAACGACCAAAGCAATAGTTGGCAAATTCAGATTACTGCTGACAAAAATATGGCTATTGTCGTTTTTAGATTAGTCGTATTGTCGTCATAGTCGTCATTTTTATCGATGTATGCCTCAGTTTCACCATCACTGTTTCTACTTTGGATGGTTGGCTCCTGCAGAATATTTTGTGGAAACCACGATGGTACAAATCCTGTTGCTATGCGTTGCGTATGAACCAAGATACTATAAGCATTTTGAATAATAATAATAATAATACCATGATGCAATATTAGTCACCAACGCCGCGCCAGCGGCAGTTGGCATACGCGGTTGAATTTTGAAAAATGTGTGAATAACGGAGGATGCGACTGTACTCAGTGCTGTGCTCCACGTAAGTACGTCGTACTCTCCTTCCCTCACAGTGATGCATTATGCACTCATTCGAACTTGACCAATGCAAAGTAAACATTACAAGTACAGCAAGCAAAGGAAGTTTTCTAGTTAAAACAAGGTTAGGAGTAGTTTTGTTTAATGCTTTCCCTGTAAAATTTCATCGTTACTTACATGTTTCAGGTCTGAGATAAGTTCAGAGAGCAAAACTTCTGACTTTTAAGGCGTTGCCTTATTTCGAAAAAGGGGGCACTGGCAAGGTATGGCAAAGGAGAATCTGTGGAGTTTTCAAGTTACAAGTACATTCAAAGCGTATTTAAAATTTAAATTTCGAAATTTTTCCCCTTGAAAAACTAAATTTTCAGCTCAAACGATTTCAAACTCGCAGTTACGGCTGAAATCATTTAGTTCAACTTGGAAGATAGTTTGTAGCGTTTGTCACACTCCATGCGTGAAATCTGTAACCAGTTATACATGGGGAGCAGACTTTCTCTTCTCTTTTATCACAGATTTTTTATGTATGAAATTGAGCTGGAATATTAGTTTACCCCCTTGAAATTAAACTAAATTTTACGTGAAAGAATATGTAGAAAATCTGCAATCAATCTTTATTCAGGTGATTCTCACTTCTTTTTACGAATTTTGAAAGGTTTTTTACGTTTTGTTCTCAGACACATTCCAAGCTTTTTCTCAGACAAACTGCAGTGCCCAGTAGCGTAACTAAAAAACATTCTATCTCTCTTTTTACTCATTTGAATGTACAGGTATAGAAAAGGATAGGAAGAGGAGATTGATCCCCCTATCCTATCCTTTTCTAACTTACACATTTTAATGGACAAAGTGAGAGAAAGGTAATTTCTAGTTACGCCACTGGCAGTGCCTAATTTATACTTGTTTAAATTCCTGCTACTGAGCCTATTGGCTTATAATAGATCACTTGAAGGAGGGAGGGGAGAGGTTCTCTACATTATTCTCATAGAATGTAGAGCATACTCAAAAAATAAAATCCTAGTGATTGGGAAGGTGAAAGCGATTTTTGTCCGTTTACTAATGAAAAAATAAGGTTTTTCGCTCAATTTTCGAAATATCTGGCTTACATGGTTCCGCCGGATGTTTCGGCCGGATAATCGCCGGAAACCGGATATCTATAGATATACCGTAATATCCTGCCGGATATCCGGTATAACTCTAAATCCATAAAAGAACTCTAATTCCAATAGCCTCATTGCCGACAATTCCAATAAAACTGTCGATTCTCAGTGCTTGCACCTCATTCTTGTACTTTCCTCCTCTTACGCTCTTTTGCTTCGTCTCCGCTTTCTACACATTAGATTACAAAAAAAAACCATAAGCAGAAAGCCGATTCAACATTCGTTTCAATCTTGACCTTGACTAATCTTAGAACAAATCAAGGATGTTTCTTTGCTTTCCTTGAAGCCGACAAACAATCCATAAAAGGTATCTACAAGCTGGAAATGAAACAACGAATTGAAAGTTTACAATTTCCCGAACAAGCGCGTCGAACACATTGTTTTATTAGGTTCCTCACAGGGACGTAGGTTTGATGTCTGTCGTTTACGTGTTCGAAATCTCTAAAATGGACAGGGCAAATAGCAATCAATTTCAATTTGGTTTCCGTCCGAACAGTTTGCTCCTTCGAAGTGCATCCCAGTGTTGCTAGATGCTCAGTTTCATAACCGTGCATGGACAGGGTCTCCTCTATCTCTCTCACTTTCCCTATATGAATGCACGAGTACAGTCTATATATCCTTGTCCAGCATAAGTGATTTAATGGAGCAAAAGAGAGAGAGAGAGAGAGAGAGAGAGAGAGAGAGAGAGAGAGAGAGAGAGAGAGAGAGAGAGAGAGAGAGAATTTATTAGCCATTAAATAACAAACAAGCAGGGAAAATTCCAACACGCAGGTGTTGGAAAAGCGTGCCACTAAAGTCTGAACAGCTTTAATGCTTTTGCTAGCAATGATAATAATTAGACAGCATTCAACATGGAGCTGATCTCGAGAAAATTGAGTCCAAAGTTGAAGAGCTAGCATTTAAACAAAAAACTTGGAATTACTTACGTTTTGATTTCATTCAACTACCGTGTTGTGTTTTTGCATTTCAACACCGGAAAAGTGGAATTTACTATATAGGAAAGGTTCTTAATTTTTAGCGTTTAAAGTGACTTGGTTCCTTTCTTCTTTTTTTTTTGGCATAATCACGAAAAACGAAACTCTAAGAGAAACCAAACGGCAGAGTTGGTTTACACTGTTGATTATTTTAAAATCCGTTAATCCGGACTTAAGTCCGTTCCCAATTCTATAAAAGGAACCAGTGGCGGCTCGTGCAATGCGGCAACAGTGGAATCCCTCCATTTAAACCTATGTAAAACAATCGATCTTCAGGAGGTGCAATGCACCCCCAAGATATCGATATTTTTGCATAGGTTTAAATGGTAAAAAAGCATGGTTGCCAAATCGCACGAGCCGCCACTGAAAGGAACCAAGTCGGAGTTGGTTCCTTACGTGACTCGGATTAAGGTTTAACCTAATCAGCCAAAGGAACCAAGTTCTCATTTTATTTCATCATATGGACAATGACATCAATGAGGCTCACCAGCTCACTTTTACCTGGAATTTTGACGGGAAATAGTTGTTATTACAGAAGAAGCACTTGTTGCTTCGAGATTCAGTATTGCTAGCTCTATCAATCAATAACTCAATTTTATCAAAAATGTCACTCGGTTCTTTTGTGACAAGTGCTGTCCAATTGAGCTTGTTTGGTGAGAAATTATGAAAAAAATAAATTTAGATCAGATGTATCTGTAAGGAGATGAGTCAAAGGCGTTGTTTTTTGTGTTTGTTTTTTGTTTTTTGTTTTCAAAACTTTGGAGGGCTCTAGCTCAGAAGAGAAACAATTGCAGCACATACTCATGTAGGAAAATAAAGTCTTATATATATGTATGTTGACCCCAAAAATACACTCCATAAGTTTGGCACTCAAGTTTTGAAACACCCTGTTCTTGATATTTTGCTTCCCCCCCCGCCCCCTTCACAAAAGACAACATCTTGACCATGCACATTTTTAAAATCACAGTTTGACTGTAGAGATATTTTCTCTCCCCCCCCCCTTAACGAAAAAGGGGAGAATGGGTCACCTATCTCTGATGTTCGTCGTGCGCGTGCACAGATTGTTCGGCTTTACGACTGCAATTTGGCTTTCTTTATAATGCGTTTTTTGGGTTTATTAGTGGATTTTATGACTATTTGATGCCGCCAATGTAATTTTCAGACAATTTTACATCAGAATCAAAACTCTATAGCACTGTAGCAAAAGTTTGCAACAAACCCATTGAAAGCTGAAAAGAGAAAATTATTTGATAAGGCTCGATCTTTTTTACCCACATAAACTATAGACAATAGATATTTCTAAATCCCTCCACCTTTTAAACGGCTTGTTCAGGGATCAAACATGAGGTGGCGTTCTTTTGAAGTCAAAAAGTGTCATATTCGGAAAAGCCGTGATTCTAAATAATAAACAGTTTTTTTTATCTTTTTTTCCGTTTTAGGTGCTGTTAGCACTTGTTGCGATTGTCACGATGTAGATACGTAATATGCATAAATGGAACACTTGCGAATTCATGAAACAATAATCCTTTAATATACAGAACTAACCATTTCAAGTGCCCTTTACACATCAAGCATTCTAGGGGTATAGATTAGTAGGTGTGGAGGTTTAAGAGGTTTGTGGATTTTAATTCCCCCTCTCCCCATTTATTTTCTTGAAAAGTATCGAAAGTTTACAGTTAAAACTATGCCATTATTCACTATAACGCATTGTCATATTATTTCTTTTTTTTTCTGTTGCCGTCGGTCGATATCATTTTTCGTGTTGGAAAAGCAAAGTTCCATATGGACCTTTAGTTTCCAAAATTTGAAGAAGCTTCCAGTGAAAAATTTTGTACACGCAACGAACTTTTTAGGATAGGTACATAAGTTATTCCAGAGTCAATTCCATAGCCGCAGCGAGGAAGCTGTCCAGGGGTGGAAGACACGTGACAGCCCCTCTCACTTTTTAGAGCAATTAATGCGAATTTTACCCCTCTGGCTCCCTGTGTTCTGGATTTTAAACACCTATTTTTCAACAAAACGCCAAAAATGTCCTCAAAAATCCCTTGATTCCATCGACGCTCATTGAGGGGCTTTCAATTTGCCGATCCCCCAGAATTTCAAATGTTTCCGATGCCAAGACCTGTTTAGTGTGACGTCATGAAAAAAATTGGTTCCAAACAAAGGCTCCGTCTCACTCGCTCTCGTGGGTTTTCCCATACGAAACACAGTCCAAATTTTCAAATACAAGTGCTAGTAAACAACACGTTCTTTACACGTTGTGTTTATCACACCATTGGGTTCCACGTCCCTTATAAAAATTCCGATTGTTTCAAAAAATTTTCCGATTGGATATATATTCCCGCGCTTTATTTCCCATAGAAATAATCGAAATTCCATAGAGACAATCAGAATTCGTGTAGATTCAAGCGCGCTGACTACAGCAACGATAGGTCTCATGATTGAAATAAGGCGAAATCATCTATGGTTCTATTCTTACAGTTTTAACAGCCACTTTTTTCTCAGTGATAAAATATGAGCCCGCTATCACAAACTTTTTGAAACATCGCGCATCGATGCACAATCACAGTTATAAGTTTCTTAAGAGCACAAAATTCTAGAATATAGGCTCATCAGCACCATCACGGCATGTGTTGTACCTCGAACAATAGCTTCGATACGGAGAGATGTTAGAATGATTGAGTATCATGCCGGTGATACTACCATAAGAGACCGTGAGTAAGACAAGGACAAAACGTAGAACGTCTTTCGGTATAACTGTGATTGTAAATTCGCTTGTGATCTTTTAGGAATTATGTTACAGTGAAATGATACTTTAAGGCAAGTGGAATCTAATGGTGCAATAAAATTTGAGAAAACTGTTGGTTAACTAGCATGAATTTGCGTTCGAAAATTTGGATCTGGTAAATCCACGAGAGTGAGCGAGATAGAGCATTTGTTTGGAACTAATTCTGATCGTGACGTCATCACTAAACAGGTCTACATAGGTAGCGTTCTAGAATTCAACCATTTACTGCATCCGTGCAAAAAAGATTACATTACCCTGTGATACTGTATATCTATGTACATTGGAAAGTGCTGCTATTCATAATCTTTTCTGCAGCGAGACAATAAAGGGATGAATTCTAGAACGGTACCTTAAGGATATGAATGAGCCTCTCTCTTTTCTATACCCCTCCCGCTCTTCATCAATACCTCGTCGCTTCTTATCGATGTACCCTCGTCAAACAGATGTTGACACATTTACGACCGCTTAATGCACCGTGAAGAAATCTTGTGACCGGTGGAGCCCAAAGGCGAGGGGCAAAGAGGGTTCCTGCGGGAGATGTTTCCACCCCCCTCCTGCCTTTGAATTTTGACTCATAGGTTGGCACAAATGACTTAGGTTGCTGGACCTGTATGGAATTCTCGTTTGAAGGAATTCGACTTTGACGCTTAATAACTTATTGAAATTAACAGGAATACCAAAACTTTTACAATTTTAAGAAAATAGACGCCGAGACCTCCTGGATTGCAGCAATAAATTAACGATTAATGAAACCAGTTTTAAGAAAACACGTTTTTAATTTTTCAAACCTTTCCCGCCAAGGTTTTGCCATAAGCAAGGCATTGGACTTATATATTAGATATGAAAATGAAAACAAGAAGCGCACCGTATATATACGGCACGCTTAACAAGTAAGAAACTAAAATAATACTAAATTAACTTAGACAATGCGTTAAATTATGGCTAGGAGAGCAAGTTAGGGCTATAAAGCCCTCTCTTCCACTTGCCCACCTAGCTCATTTTCTATAATATTAAACAAAATATAGGGGGCGAGGAGGGGAGGAGGGGGTAATGCTCACACAGTTTTAAATATAATGAAATAAGATAAATAAAGTTATACAAATAAATTAATGAAATGAGTAATAACAATTGATGACAAATATTAATAGAATAAGTTACTTATTATTGAGAGGTTGCAGTTAAAATGCTTGAAATATTGCTAAATTTTATTCTCATACAGTTCAAGTTGTTAGCGTTATTCTGTTCTGACTAGAAAGTACTCTTTTATTTTAATTTTGAAAGCACTCATGGAAAGCTGAACATCGCGAATCTCCGGATCTAACTGATTCCATAGTCGACATCCCGTTACTCTAAATGAATTATTTACCAACGTTGTGCGATGAACTGGTATTCTCAGAAGAGAGCCAGATCTTGTATGCAGCGAGCCATGATTTAACGGGAGGAAAAAATCAGAAAAGTACGTTGGGAGGAAAAAATCAGAAAAGTACGTTGGGAGAAAGAAGAGAGAGAGAGAGAGAGAGAGAGAGAGAGAGAGAGAGAGAGAGAGAGAGAGAGAGAGAATCAGGGGTACAACCAAGATCTTCTCATTCTCTCTCTTTCGCTCATTAAATGTATACTGTATAGTGTCTAGGTAGAAAAAGGATAGGAAAAAGAAATTGTAAGAAGTTGTCTATACTTGTCTAATATACGCGGTTCAATAAAAAATCAGTGGCGCAACCTGGACTTTTTCCATCCCTGTCATTTTCTCTGTGACTGCATCGGTAGAATAAGGAAAATAGGAAGGGGTTCGGTCCCGTTATCTACTCTTGTCTAACACATGGAGTTTTTCAATGGAGCAAAGTGAGATAAAGAGAATTTCTCTCAATTATGATACGGATTTCCAGTTCCTCCTTAGTAACCTTCCCTCATTCTGACTGATGCAAAATAAACGACTTTTAAAACCAAAATATGGCATCGCGGTTGGGTATAACAAATTCACAAATCAATCAAAGGTCGAAGAGCGCAATAGTGCCGATTTTTCGGAAGCGATCATTTGTAAATTTTACTTAACTTTCTTTTATTGCATGTATGAAAATAAGAGATTTTGAACTTATTTTCATCCAGAAAAATTTTAGATGCTCCTGGGAAATTGCGTCTAGCTAGTTGATTTTTCTTTAAAACCGTGTTTTTAATTTAAAATCTTGCAATTTTTTTTTCTCGTAAATTGCATGATTAAAATCACGGCAAGTTAAGTAAACATTAACATATTCTTTTTTTAAAAAAGTCCCGTTAAAGTCCAAATTTAATTTGTACAAATTAAATGGAATAGTTAAGAAAAATTACTGTAATACATTGATGTTTACTTTTAAATAACACTGATGTTTGGTGCTTGTCCCAAACAAACATGTACGTCACGTCGTAGCGGAGGCCTACTTGTTTTCGACATGCACGAAGGAATTTGACTTCTTCCAGCTTTTCGGATTAATAGAGCAATCAGCGGAACAATACGTCACCTTTGTTTTTGTTGATAAGTTTAAAAATAATCTAGATAATGGGTTCTGAAAATTACATTTACTTTCTTCCGCTTTTCTTTATCTCATCATTATTTGACAGTCCACGTCCAGGGTAGCCGTTTTGCGTATAATATACGCATTTCCTCCATTGAACTTAACGCAATTCTTTGAATTTCCCGCCAACTTTGACAACGCCAGTTGACACGCCTGCGTTATGTAAAGCAAGTTACGGAGTTATGGAAAAAGACGTGTAGACTTTTCCGGTTCTTCCTTCGTCATTATTTAATATCATCCGCGCATGCAGTCTTGTATCTTTCAGGCCTGAGGTATAGGCAATTTTGAGGGGGAAGCAACCATTATTGTGATTAAAAAACTCTATAGTACGTGAGGAGATTAAGATTGGGGAAACTCAGGGTCTCTTCAAGACGAAGAGGAGAGGATTATTTTTAGATTGTTTCTTGTCTCGGTTCCTCTCAAAAAGTGATCGGTATAAAACATGATGTGACAGACTCATAACAATGCCTCAAGAGGCTCGATGAAAATATTTGGTTTTGATCCGTCCGTTAGTGTTAAACCTTATCAGAGCTGCCGTTTTGCGTATAATCAAGGCTATTTTTTAATTCACCGATGATTCCACCGGTTGAGAAAAGATTACACAGTTTAGTTCAGTGCATGGCTGTAATAAACTAAAATACTCGCATCTGTAATCTTTTCTCAACCAGTGGAGTCGTCGATGACTTTAAAAACTTGCGGATATTTTAATTAATCAACGGAGTTTCCACCGATTAAGGAAAGATTACAGATCAGAGTATTTTCGTGCATTACAGTCATGCACTGAACTGAACTGTGTAATCTTTTCTCAATCGGTGGAATCATCGGTTAATAGAAAATAGCATTGATTACACGCAAAACGGCAGCCCTGAACCTTATATATGGCATGTCATGCGCGTACATATACTACAGGGTTATTTACTGCGTTGTAATTAGTTCATTTTCTCAGCTCAATAATCTGACAACTGCTAGTTTTTTAATTCCAATAATGTACGGAATAACTGCTATGAACCAGGAAAAAATATTTTCTGCCTTTATTTTCTCCTATTTAAAACTGAACATATAGTCATACCTGATATGTTCAAAACTGCCCTTAGTTAGCGAGCATTTACTCCGAGGCCCCAGAATATTTTTGATTGACTGCCGTCATGATGGAAGTATAATTCCATCATGGACTGCTGTGGAATTATTCGTGAGATTGTAAATATTATGACATACGAGTAATGGAGTATGTCATATCCACGCGTACATATACTACAGGGTTATTTACTGCGTTGTAATTAGTTCATTTTCTCAGCTCAATAATCTGACAACTGCTAGAGCACTCAAGTAATTGCTGAATGCAATTTTATTTTACTCTGTTTTTTCGTTTCTCTTGCATTTACGTCTCAGTCGTCGTTAAACCATAGTGCACTTTAGTCTGAGATCCAAAAAAAGTGGCCATAACTGAAGAAACCATAACTGAGTGTGAAGAAAGTCATCAAAAAGCTCCGTTTTCGATCGATAGGCATACATTAAAACTTTCCAGTGACATTTCTAGATTTAGACTCCTTATTGTCAGAAGTGTTTTTTATGATTAAAATTCGTCTGCAAAATGTATAAATGATAAATTGTTAAGAAATTAAAATTCTGATTTTTGGCCACTTTATGACAATCTGAGACCATTTAGTGCAGTGGTCGCTCGTGAAATTCAGCAACAGTGTTTTCATCCATTTAAACATACGTAAAAGAATTGAATCTCTAGACAACTGTCAGCACTATCTAAAATCGATTCTTTAACCTAGGTTTAAATGGAAAAAATTGGACTCATACGTAAGAAATTTTAATGTGTTACAGACATTTTTTGGGAATATGATTTTTGAGCTCATAAGGGACATGCATTCGTGCAATCCCAAAAAAAATAGAAAAACCCAAACTCCCAAATTTGTCATAATGGCGATACTCTATACATTATCTCCTGGGGGCGGGGGGGTTGGAAATTGTATTGTTTGCAAATCGCAAGAGCCATCACTGCGTTGAGTCGAGTTTTAAAAACAACACACCTAATCTGTATTTCCTAGATCAAAGGTAAGGTAGGTGACCCAAAGGTGGCCATACCACAGAATACTCTAATCAGAACGGAAAGAGCCAATGGAAACAAGATTTGGAATTTACTGGCACAAACTGGCAACTGTGCCTACTCACTTCTCAAGATGGCGGACATACTTTTTCAGGCTATACAACCAATCACAATTCGGCCAGTTGCCGAAGATCTGCCGAAGATGCTCACTTTCGAACATGGCGGCCCGAAGTAAAGAATGTTTCAAAATGAATTAAAGTTTCCGTTCTGATTAGAGTATTCTGTGGCCATACTTATGCTTGGGGCCAATATGCACGTATAAGTGATGAAAGAAAAAAAAAAAAAAAAAACTAAATATGTCAATTTACTATTCAGACAGTTGGCTATCACATGTTTATTTCATTTTTCTAAAATTTGCTTGTTTTTGAGGTTTGTTTTGCGTTTGAAAAAAAGTAGAGTTTTGACATTGCGCAAAACATGCACCTAAGGTGACCACCCTAATATTATTGATGCACCTAAAGGTGGACACCCCCTTTTAAATTTCATTGATAAGTTCAAATGCTATAGGTATTATCGTTCAAAAAACGGAATCTAGACCCTAGTTACACCAGAAATTATAATGATTATGATGAATTGAAAGTCAAAGGTGGAATCAATTTAAGAGCTTAGCTTTTACGATTGTTAACTTCCGTGAAAATTAGCTGAAGACCTACGGAAATGGACGTTGCACTGTTCCGCGTCGACTGAATCGTCCGATGCTCTTGATTTTTGGAGTGGGGGAAGCGATAGCATCCTGCTACTCAGCACTAACGCCATACATCGTCAATTCGTGTAATTAACTGAAATAAGCTGGGTGGGCCACCTTAAGAGCCGGGCCACCTTTGGGTCACCTACCTTATGATTTTTTTGTCAATCAAAAATCAGCGATTTGAATGTCCTCACCAATAAATGACGTCATTATTAAATAACTAACTGTCTGGGTGAAAATAAACAGCTGTAACTCTTACGTTTTCCTCCACGAACGCACACACACGGTTCATCGTCGTCAAGACCAAAGATTACTTATACATACAGATATGGCATTAGCCATCTCGCCCGTGTTAAGTGAAACAAGCAGATAGTTCTGACACTACAGTGTCAGAGAAGGCGCACCTTGAGCAAATTTGGTCCCTCACAAATAAAATTCCGTTTCCATCATCTAAAAAATAATCTGTCCAGCAAAAATCCGGGTCCAAACAAGGGTGCGGCGAGTGGGTAGGGGTTAGGACCACTACGTGCGATCTGAGGACAAAACCCTTCGAATATTCCACCATCTCAAAAAAAACTGTCCAGCAAAAGATTAGGTACGAACCTGTGTGCGATGAGTGGGGGGGGGGGGTGGTGTAGAACCACTACGGACAATCTTAGAACAATCCCTCCGAATTTCACCATCTCAAAAAAAAAAATTGTACAGCAAAAGTTCAAGTTCGAACCTGAAAGCGGCGAGTGGGGGGGGGGGCGGTAGGACCACTCCGGACAATCATAGAACAATTCCTTCGAATTTCCCACTGCACATCACTAAACGCACGTAATAAACAATCAAATACTCATAAAACAATTTTAAACCCCCCTTTAGTAAAAAGGTAGTCAACAATATAGTATGTCCCGCAAAATAGGGAAATGAAAAAGTGATCAGTAGTAAGAAGAAATCGGACCATGCCGAGTCATTGGTTATTAGTCCAGCCAGTCAGACCTCAACGCTCTTAACAGCTTAGATCAGCTCCAAGATGCTCATGAGACCGGAAATGTTTCTCGCAGTTCCTTGAAAGTAATCTTGGAGTCCACTGGAGGCATTATTTCCATGCAAAAATTGGTCTGCAGGTTAACTGGCAGTGACGGCTCTATCAATTTGGCAACACTGTTTTTGTCTCTATTGATTTTATATGTAAATGATCGATTTTTGGGTAGGCGACTGGCCTCGCCAAGAATCGATTATTTTTCATGATGTGTTAAAGTAGAGAAAAACAATGTTGCCATATTCCATTAGCTGGCACCGTTCTTTGGTTGCCCGGTAAAAAATTTGAACGTGAAGTGTGATGCCAAGTAAACAAAGAACGCCATGGCAAAACGTAAGAAAAGATGAAGAAGTTACAGTGAGTCAAAAGACATCTCTCCTAAATGTCCCCATGACGTCCCACGACTGGTGACAGGCATTCGGTCCGTGCACAATGGCCGAAATACGTCAATCAAATCTCGAAATGATAAAAAATAAACTGTAGGGAATACCCTACGAACACTTTCTCACACCATTTTTATCTGAGGAAGACCCCCAGACCCCCCCCCCCCCACCACTAAAGAATTCTGGAGGAGACCCCCTAACCCCCTAAAGAATTCGGGGGGAGACCCCCCCCCCCCCCCAAATTTCAAATATTTTCACCTCCGGACATAACTCTGCCTTCAAGCCGAAGAGTTTGCAATTTTGTAGAGAAGCTGTAGGAGTAGTTGCCTATTTTGTTATTTGAAGGCTAATTGAGAGCCTTAATCTGATGTTGCTTATAACAGGGTCTAGAGTAATTCCAGATTCCAATAAGTTTTTATTCTTTGAGCTGCATTCATTATATTTGCTCTTTGTTCTATTTTTGGGAGTTTCTTTTTCCCTTAGTTTTTATACCTAGCAGGTTGAAATGTACTGATTCTTGCATTTCCTCCATTGAGTACTGTGTTTGGTTTCTTCTTTCAAACTGTGGATCTTCAAAATAATTTTTTTGTTTAATAGATTAACCCCCCTCCAAAGATGTACTTAAGTAAGTCGTAGATTGCGCAAACAAAATTTCAACAAAATTCATTCAGCCATTTTTGATTGACTTTTCTTTATAAAATTAATTTTCCTTGAATATTCTATTTTTTGGTGTGATGAAACCTATATTGCTTTTAAACAGCTTTAGACTTAAAGGTTGTATATTGTAGTAATACATTGGAAAGAAATTTCTGCCTAGGCTGGTTGCAAACGTTTTGATGCAAATTTCATCGAACTTAATTGAGTCATACTTGAATTACTTATTCCAATCATTATGTTTGTCTTCATATTTGCTTACAATTATAGTTTCAAAAGATTTTTGCTCGATTGTACCTATATTGCCCCTCGAAACGGTCTTAAGGTTTTTATGAGGACTGTACCAGAAAAAATATTTTAGTGCACACAGTGCAGTGTTTAGTGTATTTTTTTTAAAACATTATGTTTGTGAAAAGTTTTGTCAAAATCCATCCCATTAATGATTAACTCCAAGTTTAAAATTAATTCCTCACTTTCATTTTTTCTTTTTTTTGGGCAAACACCCTATTTTGATTTTTTAACTCTCTTAAGGGTTGTATATTGTAACTGTAAGGGCTACTTTCTTTGTAAACTAATTGTAGATTTTATTTGCCAGATTTTGTCAAAATTCATTGGACCAAACAGGAATTATCCGAAATAATAAGATTATGTTTTTATTTGCTTATATACCAATATTTTTTTCTCAATCGCACCTATATTGCCTCTTGAAAAGGTCTAATCGGTTGTTTATGGTGATCAAGAGAGGAAAGTATGTTAGTACTTTGATAGTAGATTGTGTGTAAAAAGTTTCATGAAAATTCATCCAGCCATTATTGATTGATTCCAAGTTTTAAGATTACTTAATTTCTCACGATAATTCCATTTTTTGGCTCGAGCGCATCTATTTTGATTTTTTAGACGGTTTTGAGGGTTGAATATTGTAACTATGAGTAGTTTATTTTAAAATAGGCTGAATGTAGATTTTTTTTGCTAACTTTCATCGAAATTGATTGAACCAAACCTGAAACATCCCAAATAATAGGATTATATTTTTATTTGCTCATATTCCCAAATTTTTTGCTCAATCGCACCTATATTACCTCTTGAAATGGTTTTATTGGTTGTTTTTGGTGACACAGAGAGGAAAGTATGTTAGTACTTTAATAGTAGATTGTGTGTAAAAAGTTTCATGAAAATTCATCCAGCCATTATTGATTGACTCCAAGTTTTAAGATTACTTAATTTCTCACGATAATTCCATTTTTTGGCTCGAGCACACCTATTTTGATTTTTTAAACGGTTTTGAGGGTTGAATATTGTAACTATGAGTGGTTTATTTTATAGTAGGCTGAATGTAGATTTTTTTTGCTAACTTTCATCCAAATTGATTGAACCAAACCTGAACCATCCCAAATAATAGGATTATATTTTTATTTGCTCATATTCCCAAATTTTATGCTCAATCGCACCTATATTACCTCTTGAAATGGTTTTATTGGTTGTTTTTGGTGACACAGAGAGGAAAATGTTTAAGTTTATTGATAAGATAGTGTGTACAAAGTTTTATCAAAATTCATGGAGCCATTATTGATTGACTCCAAGTTTTAAGATTGATTTCTCACGATAATTCTATTTTTTGGCTCGAGCGCGTTTATTTTGATTTTTAATCAGTTTTGAGGAATGAATATAGGAACTATAAGTGGTTTATTCTATAGTAGGCTGAATGTAGATTTTTTTTTGCTAACTTTCATCAAAATTGATTGAGCCAAACTTGAATTATTCCATTTTTTTTCATTTTTTTCCATTTTACCATTGATTTTAATGAGAATCATTTTTTTCCCCCTAACTACCCTAAAAGTCAAAATTTCAAAAAAACAAAAAAAGTGCCTCTGGGGGAAACTAAAACGCAACAACTGTGCAAAATCTGGATGCATAAGGATCAATGGTTCAATAGTTATGCCTAGGTACGGAGTGACGGACAACCGGACTGACGGACAGACGCCACAGAATTTTTTTACCTAAATCTCTCTAAGTCAGAGAGGGTTAAGAAATATGAAAATATGATGGAAGGATGTTCTTATGGATGGTATTAGACATGATGAGAGGCCATTACTTTGACTAAATCACGATTGACTTTGTTGTGAGAGGCCAACTATCGTAACAAAATACCTTGAAAATCTCTGCGCCATCAGAAGAAATTGACTCGCTAACACAATTTTCAGAAAGAAATGGATCGCTGACTTATATTTCAGCATAAAAGACGCTACCTTACTTTTAACCAAATTGTGAGGCGCAAACTCAATTTACTACAAAAGTCTAAGTGCGAAACTTTTAGGCATGACTGATCAACCTCAAAACACCTAATCAGTCTCTAATTCTGATCATTAGCGTTAAAAATATTTAAATATTAAAAGTGAACACTGAACAGTCATCAGTTCAACCAAAGATAAATAAGAATTCTGAGCATTGAGATAGTGAAAGTCTTGCTGCTTGGACTCTCCGTTTTGCGTTTGACCAAACGCTATAATTAATTATAATAATTACATTTACATGAAAAAAAAAAACAATCACTCAGAACGGCAAATGATTGGTTCACTTGATCACCTAGAATAAATACCGGGACAATTTGAAATCATCACTAATCAGAAAGTGAGGTTAGTAAAAATTTTTGAAGTAGAATAACTTTAAGAAAACGTGAATCAATGAACATCTAATTACTTCCAACACACTCGAAATTCAGTCGTGATTGGGAAAACATTAATTTTTCAAATGAAATTGGCATTAAAAAAAATAGGAAACAACCTAAAAATCACAACATCAAAAAAGCTCATTTTGTCATTTGACCACAAGGGGGCGTAGTATACTCTATTGAGTAGCAGACCGATTTCAATAGGCGCACGTAGTACCTACGGTGCGCCTAAAATGGATAAAACGCCGGCCGTGATACAACCGGGCATACAGAGGGGATCATAAAGATTACAGAATTCTGGTTCGAAAAGATTACGTTTCCCACATTTCCTGTGTTTGTTTGCGGAACTAGAACAAACACGGAACGTGAACAGTGGAACGTGGAATACGGAACAGTTTTGTAACAGACAAACATGGAAAATGTAATCTTTTTTCTGTAATCTTTATCCCATCAAAAACCTTTCCAGGTGCAAGCAGACGGCATCAGGTAATTATGTCTGTCACAAAAAGCCGTTCCAATGCATCCACTCAAAGATATGATATGATGGGAACGGCAAGTCTCCTCCAAAAGGGCATCCAGCAGGGCAAATGTTAATCATTTTTAAAACTCAACACTATCCATCTGCGGCGAATTTAGTGAAGGAAAAACTTTGAGGGATGTATTTCTTTATTTTTTATTTTCAAACGCAAAAACTTGCCGCCGTTCATCGCCTTAAAAAAGAAAAATATTAATTATTTTTTTTATTTTTTTTTTAAGGCGATGAACGGCGGCAAGTTTTTGCGTTTGAAAATAAAAAATAAAGAAATACATCCCTCAAAGTTTTTCCTTCACTAAATTCGCCGCAGATGGATAGTGTTGAGTTTTAAAAATGATTAACATTTGCCCTGCTGGATGCCCTTTTGGAGGAGACTTGCCGTTCCCATCATATCATATCTTTGAGTGGATGCATTGGAACGGCTTTTTGTGACAGACATAATTACCTGATGCCGTCTGCTTGCACCTGGAAAGGTTTTTGATGGAATATACTCTGGTTTTAGCTTGTAAAATTCCAGTTTCTCATTCCACAAATAAAAGCTACAGTTGTTATCCATCAGCTGACTAGCCAGCAGTTATGAATAGATTCCGGGCAACATTCACATAGACTCTCGAGTGCTCATTTTACGATAGGGACAACAGTCTCATTTCCCTTTCTTTTCCCTGATCCATATGCTAACCTACAGTTCCGTTTCCACTGGCCGTCTCGCCGCTGGCCGTCCCGCCGCTGGCCGGTCCACCGCTGGCCAATCCGCCACTGGCTGGTTTGCCGCTGGCCGATCCGCCACTGGCTAGTCCGCCGCTGGCCAATTCGCCACTGGCTGGTTCGCCACTGGCCGATCCGCCACTGGCCGGTCCGCCGCTGGCCGATCCGCCACTGGGTAGTCCGCCGGCGGCCGATCCGCCACTGGCTAGGCCGCCGCTGGCCAATCCGCCACTGGCCGGTCCGCCGCTGGCCGATCCGCCACTGGGTAGTCCGCCGGTGGCCGATCCGCCACTGGGCGATTCGCCACTGGCCGATCCGCCACTGGGTAATCCGCCGCTGGCCGATCCGTCACTGGCCGGTCCGCCTCTGGCCGATCCGCCACTGGCCGGTCCGCCACTGGCCGGTCCGCCGCTGGCCAATCCGCCACTGGCTGGTTCGCCGCTGGCCGATCCGCCACTGGCTAGTCCGCCGCTGGCCAATTCGCCACTGGCTGGTTCGCCGCTGGCCGATCCGCCACTGGGTAGTCCGCCGGTGGCCGATCCGCCACTGGGCGATTCGCCACTGGCCGATCCGCCACTGGGTAATCCGCCGCTGGCCGATACGCCACTGGCTAGTCCGCCACTGGCTAGGCCGCCGCTGGCCAATCCGCCACTGGCTGGTTCGCCGCTGGCCGATTCGCCACTGGCTAGGCCGCCGCTGGCCGATCCGCTACTGGGTAGTCCGCCGGTGGCCGATTCGCCACTAGCCGATCCGCCACTGGGTAATCCGCCGCTGGCTGATCCGCCACTGGCCGGTCCGCCGTGGCCGATCCG
>VMOF01000369.1:28417691-28463452 GCA_011764245.1 Trialeurodes vaporariorum | reverse complement strand
TTTAAATTTTAATTGAAATTTTTGATTAGATTTTTTTTTTTTCAAAATTTAACAAAACACTTACTGGGGCCCTTTATTGATTCGCGTTTTAAAATTAAATTCCAGCATGATTTGAAAAAAAAAAAAAAAAATAACAAAGACAAAAAAAAGACCAAAAAAAATTTTATGTATTTTTTTGTTTTTTTTTACTTTTTTTAAACTTTTTTTTTACTGTTTTATTATTTTTTGAATTAAATTATGGACAAGCAACCTTTTAAGGTAAATTTAAAAAGTAAACTTAAGATTCTCAAAAATTTTCAATTTATAGTGAGCGTCATAATGCGCCGAATTTTAACACGTTCCTCGACTTTCCTCGAAACTTCCTTGACTAGAAAAAGGCCTTTGAAATACACGGAGGACGAACAGAGGATGAGGATCAATTGTGGGAAAGATTTATTGGAGAGAATGAGATAAGGGAATTGGGAATTATTGGATTATGGAACAAATATAATACATATGTATATTGAGAGAAACTCAAAATAATACATAGAAATTGGATCGATATTGTTTAATACAATAAAGGCATTAAAAGTTGAGATAGGAAAATGTTAAGATTTGGAGAGAATTTCAAGTTTGATCCTATTACTATAGGCTTGAGACCTCCTTCAATTTTCCATCCAAGGGCCGTTTCAAAAAAATTCCAAAAAACCTATAGCTCAAAAAATGTTGGGATTTTGGACAAAAATTATAGAAGCAAAAATGTCGTCAATTTTCCTCTAATTTACGAAAAAAAAATTTTTTTGATACCTTTACTGCTGATTTTTTTGAAAAAAATTGAAAATGTGTGTGAACCCCCCTCAATAACCCCCAAGGGACTGCGAAGGCTTCTGATAATATCAGAAACGGAAAACTTAGGGTATGAGTTCTAACTTTTTTGTTGCAAATAATTTGATTCAGTAATATAGTTTTCGAGAAACATGCCTGATCCGGGTGGTCTGGTACACCCTGTATAATATCCATCATTCCGTTTTTTTTAAATTTTAACCTTTTCCTTTATATGCATTCAATCAGTTCCTTATAGTCTAATTATATTTACAATGTCCCTTTCACCTCATTCTTCACAATCATTCATTTTTTCCACAGAACACTTCCTCGAACCAATACTTTGCATGGATTCTAATGAGAAAATTGCAACGTTGCCATACGTCACGCGATGCCACAGTTTTTATCTAATTACTCGTTTCATTCAACCCGATATTCTCCAGTTAAATTTACCAATTTTTTTGCGGGTGTCAAAATCAGACATCATGCGATGGTAATCTTACTCAACATTTCCTTCCGCGTCTGGTATCTCGGCTAATTATCCGACATTTCTGTCAAAAAAACGCGCTAAAGGGAAAACCGCATTACGCATGCACCGAAGTTAGTTGGCTTGGTAACGAATATAAATACGATACATCGTTTCACTAAAACAGTCTATCGTATTATTGCAAATTCCACGGGTCACCACAATACGGTGTTTGATGTCTCTCTCTCTCTCTCTCTTTTCTCTCTCTCTCTCTCTCTCTCTCTCTCTCTCTCTCTCTCTCTCTCTCTCTCTCTCTCTCTCTCTCTTCGGACAGCGCAGACCACACTTCAGGTAAGTGGGAGATCGTAAGTGAATTTTCGTGTTTGGATCTGAACATCCATCAGGAGCACCATTCTCATCGGAGCACCAAGTCCTCGTGTATTTGGATAGAGACTCGGTGCTCCGATAGAGCTGACGCGAAGCGCCTCGTGATGTCCAGCAGAGCTGCCGATTTGGGTGTTTAATGACATTTTTTCATTCACCTCGATGATAGACAAAGATGACACAACCTACTTCGAAGTCTATGGCTGAAATGGAGGAAAATACTCGCAAATGTAATCTTTTCTCAAACGGTGGAATGCCACCTTATATTATACAGGGTGTAACAAAACTATATATACAGTAATTTTTAGGGCGTGTTTTAGAGGTAAAAATAATATTTTTTTTCCCTATAAACATGGGTCCGAAATCGTAGTATTTTTGAGTTACAGTGTTGCAAAGTTTCCGAAAAACTAATTGAAAAATTGTCATAACTCCCTCGTAAATAATGCTCGTAAATAAGTGCTCAGATGTAATTTTAGGCGCTCTTGCCGATTTTGGTCGTGAAAATGCTGTATGCACAAATTTTAGGGGGGTTTTCTTGATTTTTCTCACTTTCTTTGGCCAAATTATGTAAGAATATACTCTCGGATTCATTAAACCGTCCTTACAAGTTGTTTCCCTTTTCGCAAACCATTTCCAAGAAAATCGTCCCTGAAGTTGCAGAGGTCAGCCAATAATCGCCTTTTCTTTGATTTTGTCAATTCTTGACCGACCTCTGCAACTTCAGGGACGATTTTCTTGGAAATGATTTGCAAAAAGGAAAAACTTGTAAGGACCAAAAATGCATATTTTTTTACGAACTTTTGAATGATGCTAATCGTTTTTCGGTTTAATGAAGAAGAAAGCATGTTCTTACATAATTTGGCCAAAGAAAGTGAGGAAAAATCAAGAAAAACCCCAAAACCTCCCTCAATTTTGTGCATACAGCATTTCCACGGCCAAAATCGGCAAGAGCGCCTAAAATTACATCAGAGCACTTATTTACGAGCATTAAGAAAAATTCACGAGGGAGTTATGACAATTTTTCAATTTGTTTTTCGGAAACTTTGCAACGCTGTAACTCGAAAATACTACAATTTCGGACCCATGTTTATAGAAAAAAAGTACTGTATTTACCTCTAAAACACGCCCTAAAAAATTAATGTATATCATTTTGTTACACTCTGTATAAATATCCGCAATGTTTTTAAAGTCAGTAATGGAAACTCCGCCCCGGGTTTTGAGAAAAGATTACAAAGTCCAGTTCAGCAGTATGACTTGGATGATACGCCTCCTTGGCAAACCCCAAAACTAATCAGAGTGGACGCCTCCTTTGCCTTCATGGACTCTTTTTCCTTCTTCTTCATTCTTCACCCAGCTAGACTCTTTTATTTACAGGGAATCTATAGAGCGAGCCTTCGCCTTGTGAGGACAAGTAAATGTGGCAACGTGGAAACTGAAACTGGGAGAAAGCTGGAAACGCATCGAATAATGTCGAGGTAATTTAATTATTCGTTTTACCACCACGCTGCGCCACGCCCGCGCCTCATCGCGCAATTTTACGCTGCTCACAAGAGGCAAGCAGGCAGACAGGCAAGCAACCCGCCCCACTTCACATTTTCCTTGTTTTAACTATGTATTCGCTCTGCTCTCCCGAATTATGTCGCGTGTTACCCTTATTGCTCAACGCGTGTCCGCCCAAAACCCCTTCACCCCCCATCCTCCCACAATTTTCACCTCCGCCCTATTCTACCCAGCATCCTGTGCAATCCTTTTCTTCCTCTCCTATAAAACTCCCATCATCCATGGACACAAGTTTTTTTTATACATTTTGATGTACAACACATCTCACTTAAAAGCTTTACCTATACCTATGTCCTATCCACCGCTTTTATTTGCTTGCACCGTAAATTGAATTTCGCTCACCCTTTCTTCGGGGACACAAGCACTTTACGATTACACCTTGATGTCATCGCTGGATCGTAATAACCGGAGCTCTGGGAACGAAGAGGTGCGTGGTTCGATCGTCAAAACTTTTAAAGGACTGAACTTCAAACTGACACACGCTGAAGTCGGTCACTAACTTTTCGTTATTTCCTGTCTCGGTTGTTGCTAAAAGTGAATATCGTGTTTCCGGGAATCAAGAGCAAATTGAAGGGCGAAATGATGCATGGTCATTCGATCAAATGCAGTCATTTCCGGTTCCTTGAAAGACAAGTTTGTGCGGAAAGTTCTGAAAATTAATACTTCAAATTGGTTTTCGATTTTCTCGTCTTTTTTTCGTTTCTTTTTTGAGCGCGGAAAGTATATTTGAAAATGCACTCTCTGTTCCTCCTCCCCCAAGAGCTTTCTTCATTTCTTCTGCTCTTCTTCAAGTTTTTTGCAATTCATTCTACCAAGTAATCATCTTGATTTTGCTTCTAGAGATGCAATCAGCCTGGAGCATTTCTTCCAGTTTTCCTACTGTACGTTTCATGGTAAAAATATGCGCTGAGTTCGAGTACAAGTGCCGATCCAGTTGAATAGATTATTAACTTTTCGGATACAACGCAACATGTTTGAGAGGTTGAAATAAGTGCATTTCAATAATAAAAAAATAAGAGCAAAAAAGAAGACATTTCTCGGATTCAGACCCGACCAAAATTCCTTTCCAAGCTTCCCTGACGTAAATTGAAGATACAGAGGGTGTCATAAAAGTATCGAGACTCACGGAAAAAAAACTACGGTGAAAATAACCATACGGATACCTGATTTGGCACCTGCTAGATGTTATGGTAATGTTAACCAAAAGTATACTATATTTTGATTAGGTACTAGGTGATGTTAACTGATTGCATGTCGAATTTACTCAAAGTATCGGTAAATGTACCATACTTCTGGTCAAGTTTACCATAACATCTAGCAGGTGCCAAAATCAGGTATCCGTATGGTTATTTTCACTAATCTTTTTTTTCCGTGCTGTAACTTCAAATTAAACAAGCGAGAGATCTGTGTTTGGTTACGTTTGGAGGATTCACTCATTTTCTATCGATTGAGAACACCAAAGAAAACATTCTAAAACTAACAAAATTCTGACAATTTGAAAAAGAAAAAAATCAAGCAGAGAAAATTCCAACGCGCAGGTGTTGGAAAAGCGTACCACTAAAGTCTGAACAGTTTTAATGCTTTTGCTATCAATAGTAATTAGACAGCATTCATCAGAAAGGAACCAAGTGACATGGATCTGATCTCGAAAAAATTGAGCCCAAAGTTGAAGAGCTAGCATTCAAAAAAAACGCTTCAAACACTTCAAAAGCTTGCCATATACCTCGTATGGCACGCTTAAAAAAAAGCAACAAGTGTCAAATAAATCAAATTTGTGAAAGTACTTTCTCATCAGGTGCCGTCTCGAGATCTGTGTTTAGTAAATAAATAAACCAGGTGTCTTCGAAATAGTAAGCATACTAAAAATATAAATGAACCAAAAATAAATTTATAAAAGATGGGCATGCAAGAAGTTCAAATCAAGCCTAAACGTGACAGCACGTCAGATGAACATTCATAATCGTCATGCGCTGTCCATTGAATGTAGAGCTGCCTTGCTATCACGTAGGCTTGATCTGAACTTCTTGCACGTCCATCTTTTCAAGAAAATATATGTTGAAAAAACCCGTAAGGAGTCAATTATTTTTCTTCAATCGAACTTAATCGACAGGAAATAAGTTGATCTTTCAAACGTAACCAAAACTAAATTAGGCTAGCTTGTTTAGTTTAGAAGTTACAGCACAAGTCTCGGTACTTTTGGGACACCCTACGTACTTATTTATAGCTGTGTAACATTATCCAATAACTTGGAATACAAAATAAGTAATAAGACTTTCTTGCATGAATCCACCTTAATTCTAATATGAATTCCTTTTAATTTTAATAAACCATAAAACGCACAGTCGTATCAAAGGTATTATTCTTCGTTTAGCATCGATACTTCTCAGAAAGGTATCAAAGTGGAAATCCAAGCCAACCTTTTTCATTCCAGAGTATTTCTATTCTTTGAACACTCATGCTGTAAAGAACTTCAGTGCTGACATATAAGCGGCAAAGGCGTAAAACCAAGTTGGGCAAATCGTCTTTTTCGATATCATCGTAATCGATTAATTTTTAAAGAAAAAATCGAGGTGGATTTTAGCGTAACTAAGCGTGCCAATTTCAACGAGCTAAGCGTGCCAATTTCAACGAGCCTAATGTGATTCGTTCTTAAACAATTTGCTTCATCTTAACACTTTGGTTTCACGTAGGTATGCCTGATTCCTCCTTTAATATACCTGAAATTGCTGGAATTGTTTGAAATCAGCTCCCCGCCTTTTCTTGTATGCATAACTCGACATAAAGAAATCTGACAACAAGGTTCTTGGTCGATATATATATGAGCAACTTTTTTGCGTTCACCTCGCACGTATTTTATTCACCGCGTACAGTCATCCAATGAATCAGTGGTACAAACCTTGCACGACTTCTCAGCTCCCTTCTCCTTCCAACCCGCGTTTTGAAATATCTCTCGCACGCTTCCCATTCTCACATTTCACTTGACCTTCAAGCTCATTTATTCGACTCCGCAGATTGAAAACTCCAAGAACCCTATCATTTGTTGGGATTCGTTGGGTTGATTCACAAGCTGCAATTTTTTCTATGAATAAGGGATTTTTTTTTTAATACAAAAATGTAGGCGGAAAAAAAACACTCTGCAGCTAAAAAAAGGGTTAACCTACAAACGGAACAAAACGATTTGACAAGTGCAAGGGTATCTCCTTCATTGGGTGATATTCAGAGTAATATAGATTTCAAATCTCTTCTACATATTTTGAAAGGTTCTGCTGTAGGCAAATGGAATATCAATATTCACTATATTGGTGCATACCCGTTTCTAGTCAATTTTCAATTACATATATTGCAATAATAGTGCAGGCAATAATAATCGCTCAATTGGCTTGAGACTTGTGACAATAAGGATTCTTGGCCATGCAATAAGGATCGTGAGGCCCTCTAGTTCTCACTTTAAGCGCCTTCCTTGAAGAATTCCACACTTTGATTTCATGAATTGATTCTTTTTAATTACAGTTTTTTTTTTTTTTTTTTTTTTTTGTTTTTTCGTTTTTTTTTATTTTAAATTAAAAATAAGAGGCCGACAATGAACCGTTCAATGTTGGAGTTCATACTTGACTCTCTTTGAGAAAGGACTGAAAACGTAAGGCCCATCTTTGGCTTCATAGCTCGTTGGTGTTTACTTATTGCTATTTAAATGAAGAGGATTTAAAGTGTGCGACATTTAACTTGAAAAAAAAGTAAAAGGCGAGTTTCACGAGAGCTTTTTAAAAGCTCGAAAGTGGTCCATTAAGATAGAAAACGCGACATTCATTCGGCAAATGACATTGTAGAGAGAGTTTCTGACACTCCAAATAAAATGTTAAAAGCGCGAGAGTATGAGAAAAGGAAATGGAGGACATTAAGTGAAAGGCTGTTAAATGAATTTTGATGTTTGAAATTAAAAAGGGAGGCGATAAAAACTAAGACTGGTACCTTGAGCTGTCGTATACTTTGTTAACCGTCGAGAAACTGTTTACAACACGACTTCTCAATCTGAAACTTCAAGATGACGCAGAAAAATTGATTTTACATCTCATCGTAAGGGCTGGCGCAAACAATAATGTTATCACAATACAGGGTGACTATAAATATAAAACTCAACGAAAAAGTCGGCCCTCTCTCAGAAATTCATAACTTTTTAATCTGAAAGGCCAAGAATGTTTACTCAACGCCGAAAAGTGCCAGATTGTATTTAGTATATTCAAGCAAAAAAGCATTAAAAGCTGATTCCACCTTGCTTGACACAAAGGTTGTGTTTTTATTTTTTTATTTTTTGAGTAATTCTGGGTGGGTTCTTTTTTAGTCACTCTGCAGTATACGAGACAATAATAGCTACGCGAGCTTTGACGTCACTATAAAATGCAATGTAGCGCGCACAACCTATTTAAATGAAAATGGAAAAATTAAAAAAAAAGTCTCTGACAAGTAGAGAGACTTTTCTTTATTCACAAGCCTATATGATTGGCCACCAGCCAGAAATTGAGGACTGGGATGTTGATTTTTAGCTACATTTTGTATAATGAAAGAGCGCAAGAATTCGCCCAAACTTTCAGATTGTTGAAGGGCTCCACCGAAAAGCGTTATACATATACATCATTTTTCAGCGGAGCCCTTCAATCGGAGAGGAGCTGTCAAATATAAAGATCATAAACCCTTTACTATTAATTTTTATAACAATTGTTTGGATGCAAATTATCCTACCAATAATTTCTTAAATTGGAATGACTTAGGATTCTTTTTGAAAACATCACCTGGTTTTTATTTGTTAAAGTTTTACTTTTACATTTTCAACTGAAAACTTTTTGATTATCTTTTCCGATTGAACAAATCTAGTGGAGCAGCAACACAGTAAACGTCAATTCGCAAATTAAAAGATATATAAAAGGGGATAAGCAAACCGTAAACGCTATTAGCGGATGTAGGTAACCTATTTAAATTTTACGAGCTAGGCCAGACACGTACTGCATCGCAAACAGATTTGAAAGCTGCTTGGCTCAGCATCTTATTTACGAATCCAGCCTTTATAATGGTCCAATTACAATGGATTGGCAACATATTACTCTGACTTTATGGTTTGATTTGATAAAAAGCGAGATGCCTCACGGTATATGGCGTGGGTGTTTGTCGACGTTCATTTTCTCGTCTCTTATTTTTCTTTTCTTTTTTCTCGTTTTAATTTGAAATTTATGGAGTTTCATCTGCTAGTAGGTCGACGAATCTGCTAACAAAACTAGAGCTCTCTATTAGTCTCCTCTCAAAGCAGGCGCCGGGGTTTTTTTGCTCGTTCCTAAGGTTGCCAATTTGTATTCAAATTCTCTTAAAAAGTAATCGGAGCAAAATGATTGTGGTACACAACAAAATCTGCTTTGGTAGAACTGACAAAACCTTTGGCAGGAAAATAACCCAGCAAAACATATTATAGTAGAGCAAATCAAATAGTTTGCTCACAAGAGAGGGAGGGATAATTTCTTCTTTATTTCTTGCAATCTTTCTTCTAATGCAAGTGCTTTGACAATCATTTGCAAAATTGATATGAACTTTGAAACATACGTGTAACTATGGTACACGATGCTTGGAAACCAGTGGCGTCGTGAAATGCGATATATCGATGTCTACTCCATTTAAAACTGTAGAAAAGTATCGATTCCTCGGGGGTTCAATTGCACCCCCTGACGATCGATACTTTTCTATAGTTTTAAATGCAGTAGACATCGATATATCGCATTTCACGAGTTGCTACTGTTGGAAACTGAAAAATTCTATTGAGCACCTTCAAACTTCATTGATCTCATAAAATCATGAGAGCGGTTCTTTTTGAAACTGTTTTTTCTTTTTTAAACATTTAAGGCATGAGGCACATTGACATGTTTGTTACAAATGAGTACCAAATGTTGGTGTTGATGAATAAATGATGTTTAACAATTACTTAGTATACGTGTGATCGATTACAATCCCACTTGCCCGCAACTCTAGTAGATGGTTTTAAATTAAAGTTTTACTTAAAATATGCCAATGCATCATGTCTTAAGTTTTGAGAGGAGTTGCTTCATTTGTGATAAAATCAGTGTACCATTAATTCATAGTATTAATAATATGAAAATAAAAGATAAAATAAAAGAAAATTTAAAGGGGCCTACGGTCATATCTATTTAAATTTCCACTGTTAGCTGATTTTTTGAAAGTAATAGTTTTATCACGCATTTTTCTTATGATCATTAGATATCATCAAGTCACTTTATTCAAACACGTCAAAACATATTGATTGATATACATCAACAATAGCTTTTTGTACATTTTGGTAGAAAAAATAATTTTGCCTTCTTTTTTTGGAGTTGAAGGGGGAGGTCCTTCAAACCAATCTATTTTTGGGTGGTGTCCCCCAGATCTTCCATTGTGGTTAAACAATTTTGCCCCCCTCCAACAATTTTTCTGCAGTGGGGGCCTATGAACTGGCGGAGTCATCAAATGAATTGCAAAATGTCATAAAATGTGCACACAAAATGGCAGCTCCGAGCCGTACAAAGAAAGAAAAGGGCAATCAAATTTCACGGTGCTGGAGCGAACTGAACGAACGGGCTTGAACTGAGTGAGTGATCGCGTATATAGCTATAGCCGATGAACGTGAATCGAATTGCGAGGAAAATTGGGAGGCGAGGTAAAAAAAAAAAAAAAAAAAAAAAAAAAAAAAAAAAGGAAAGAAAGAAAGAAAAAAGTGTCAAAACGTTATGGGAGAATGCTTTTAGCTCCCCGCTGAAAACCCATCGACGGGGTTTTTGTTTTTTGCCGCCCCGAAGAGAGACGAAGAGATCGTCGCGTCGCGTCGTGCGATCGCGACACGACCAAAGTGAAGTCGCGAGCACCCTCCGATCGCTCCCGTTGACGCTGGGATGACGATGACGGCGGCGCGGCGCTAAAGCGTATAAGCGACCATGCTACACGGCACTCAGACTCTATTAAAACACCGACGTAATTCATAATAATTGTACATGAGTATAGAGTATCGCTCGAAAATACGAACATTTCATCCCGCTCCCTCCCCACTACCCCCGTGACCAGCTCTCTCGCACTCTATCCGTCTTTCAGTTGCCCTATCTCACGCTCAGTGGGAGGAAAATGGTTCAGGCGCCTGCCTCTCCAGTCTCAACAAAGTGTCTACTACAAAGTATAGCTTGCACTGAAATATTATGCACTCGTGACGTAAAATAGTTATACTACTATTACTACTAGCTGAACAATTTCGCTATGTTGTGTTTTTATAGTTTAATTTTTTTTTTTTTTTTTTTTTTTTTTTTTTACAGATTAAAAAAAAAAACAAGTTGGAACTTGCAACACTGGAACAGTGTTAGCAAAGAGAGCATGAGTGTCGGCCGTAAATCATTGTAAGTGTGGAGTTCCATATTGATAGTACAAAACTGCGACAAAAGTCAATCGCAACGCTGCATTTGTGTTGGTATAACAGTGATCGCTGTAAAAATAACTTGATAGGTCAAAGTGGGAATGAAAATTTACTTATGCGTGTTGAAACAGTTGTTCACGAGGCGAGGTGAATACTGTGGTTTTGAAAATCGATTTCGATAGTGATAGTTCTTTTAAAATCGGATGACGCAATACCAATCCTAGCAAGCCGCAAAGTCTAGTTTAGTTATTTGGGACTTTTTTAGATTTCTCTCTCCTGAACCAAAGTCATCAGGAAGGAAATTCTTAATACCAATCCTAGCAAGCCGGAAAGTCTAGTCTAGTTATTTGGAACTTCTATAGAATTTTCCTCGCTTGAACCAAAGTCATCACGATGGAAATTCTTCGTCTTTAGGGTTTCAGCTCTTTTTGTCTCAGATTAAAAAATAAATGTTAATATTGATCAAATGTCATCCGACACTCATCAAGGCCCTTAAGGAACGTAATATGAACTTGAAAAAAGCTCATTCGATTTTTAAGGGAGCTTAAACGGTCCATGAGAGACGAAATTCGCGGATACAGAGTATCCACAGCTTGTTTCAATGTTCGATCTGACAAGACCGTGCGCCTTTGAAAAATCGATATCTCGATAGTGAATCGATGTATTGCAATTCGGTTTGCACCGGTCAAAAGCGCTTGCTTGTGACTGACAACCTCGAAAATTTCAGATCCATCCGAGTTTATTTAATGACCTTACAGGACCTCTCGCGGCCGCAGTTAGACATTTCTTGTCAGAGTTACGCTGAAACGGGGAGTAGTTCCCCCCCCCCCCTAAGATGATATTTTTTGGCTCGAAACTGCATTGGGCCCTCTCAGGACATCATTGGGACCCGAAAAGAAGCGGAACCGATATAATACGGCACACGACTGGTTCGTGAGAGACGAAATTCGCCTTTTTCCAGCCTCCAGCGCCCCTCTAAGGTCGATCTGACAAGACCGCGCGCCTTTGAAAAATCGATATCTCGAGAACGAATCGATGGATTGCGCACTGCGGTTTGGATTGGGCGGTAGCTTCAGCTTTTAGAAAATTCTTGAAAAAAATTCAGATCCATCCAAGTTTTTAAACGGATCTTATGGGACCTCCGCGGCCGCAGTTAGACATTGTACGTGAGACTTACGCTGGAGTTGGGGCCACGCCCCCCCCCCCCCGATATAGACTTTATCGGTCCGACATTTGTCAGGGCCCTTAATGAACTTCATGTGAACTCAAAAAACTCACATATGACTTTTCACGGCGCATGCTAGGTCCATGAGAGTCGAAATTCGCGGATTTTAGAGAATCTTAGATTTCTGACCCTATACCGCGCGCCTTTGAAAAATCGATATCTCGAGAGTAAATCGATGTATCGCAATCGGTTTGGACCGATCAAAAGAGTAAGCTTACCGGTACTCGCCGTTAAAATTTTGGATCCATCTGATTTCATTTTGAGACCTTACTTGAGTTACATGGACCCCAGTTGGAATTACTTTTTTCGGAGTTACGCTGGCAAGGGGGTCGCTCCCTCTCTTGGAAAACTGTGGAGGGGGCCCTTTGCTGGGGCATACATTCTATTTTTCACCTTTTTTTTTTTTTTTTTTTTTTTTTTTTTTTTTTTTTTTTTAATTTTATATTTGTGTCTAATCTAAGTTGGGGGAGGAGGAGGAGAGTACCTGCAAGTCAACCGGCAATTTACTTTTGATAGTGGCTGCGGGTCGAGGGTGCGGATTGCGGACTTTTAACTTGTTGTGGGGTTTACAGGGTGGCCGTGTCTAAACTTATGAGAAAAGAAGGCAACCACAGACCGGAAGAACGTTCAATTTCTGGTTCAGAGACCATGGACAAAGACATGGGCACCCGCAAAACAATTGCCCGGAGGGGCAACTTTTTGAATGTCAATGGAAGGTCTAGGGGACACCACCTAGAGACGGGCAAGTCTAGAGAACCCCCCCCCCCCCCACTTCCGCCCAAAATAGAAAATAAATCAATTATCCTTCCAAATGGTAGAAATTGTAAGTGATTGTAGCATGTAGTTGTATCAAAAGTAATTCTATTTTTGACGTGTTTGATATTATGAATAAAGTGACAGCATCAGATGATAGAAATAGTAAAAAGCTAAGTACAACTATTCCTTCTTTATTTTCATTGTCCTGATGAATTCTAAGAGTTAACCTATTTAAATTAACAAAACCAAAACTCTTGCCTATACATTCTCTAATCATGTAATTATCGACCAGAGGATTCTGAATTTTTAAGGAAGTTCGCAAAATTCTCGTTGCCAACGGTAGTTGCCAATGTAGACACGTTCATACTAGTAGATTTTAAAACTTCTTTCGGCGAGGGAGATGACGGGTGGGAAGGATGATGTCGTCTGAATCAGGAGGGGGTGGGGTAAAAATCAGGGGGAGATCTAGATCTGGGGGGGGGGGAGAGGAATCCTGAAACTGGGGGGCGAGCTGTATAGTGGCAAGGGGTGGTTGGGCACCACTGCTTAGGGGGGGGGCTACTTCCCGCCCTGCCCCCCCCCCCCTAAATTACGCCCATAATTAAAATTGTAAAGTAAACTAAGAATAAAGTTTGTTAACTCTTACTCCTTTCGTTATTATTTGATCTTCGAATGTTCCGATTCTTTTTTATTGTAAAGTTTTGATTTTTCTGAATTAGGGGGGGGGCGCCGCCCCTCGGGGAGCGCCCATTGACAGATAAGGGAGAAAGGTAAGTGTGGGAAAGCGCACGGGAATCCGGCGTAGTGTGCCGCAAAAATTACTACCAATGGCGGATCCAGAAAATTCTTTTAGGGGGGGGGGGGGCTTCACGCCTATGAATTTTCAAATTTGCAGGGAGGAATTTATGGGATTTTTTCTGTTGAAAAAAGGCAAAGGCTACCGTGAGTT
This sequence comes from Trialeurodes vaporariorum, assembly GCA_011764245.1. Classification (NCBI taxonomy): domain Eukaryota; kingdom Metazoa; phylum Arthropoda; class Insecta; order Hemiptera; family Aleyrodidae; genus Trialeurodes; species Trialeurodes vaporariorum. Next base: position 28,449,879 of record VMOF01000369.1, on the reverse strand, counting down.
GGGGGGGGGCGTGCCTTTCCCGAATCCGCCGCTGATTACCATGTAACACTGGGCCACGATGACCGATGTCGCATAAAACCAGGTAGAAGACCCGTGGCGGGCGTGGCATCCGTGATGGCTGTGAAATTGGGATGAAGTAGATGGACACACATCATTCATGCAATCTGCACAACGCGGCAAGCAACTGTTGTAGGCGTAGGTGCAGTAGTTCGTGGGGAGGGCAAAGGGGACGGGAGGTCGTCGCAAAACCATGGACGAAGATATAACTAAGGACTGCCGACTGTTGTTAGTCCTGTTTTGCTCTCGACCCCAGCGCTCCAAGCAGCGGTCAGCTGAACTACTCTTTCAAGTGAGCGATCCTGGCGATGTGTCCATGCTCACATGCTGTGCTACTGCTAAAACGGTTGTTGGAGTTGGTCTGTTATGGCATGGCTGTCAACTGTTGTCGGCGACCCAAGAGGATCAGATAACTCAATATCTCAATGGAAGATCGAAAGCAAGGGAAATTCAGAATCAACTTTGGACAAGGTAACAGAAATCATCAGCAAATTAAAAGAGTCGCCTGATCTCTACTAATAAAACAAATGTCTATGTACTCTTTCTTGTTTGATTCCGTTTTGAGGTTAACTGTGATGTATAGTATTTCAGTCCTTGATTAATCATTTTCGACAATTCAGGAATCTTTCAAGAAATACTCCAGACGTTTGCTTTTTAGCGGATTTTGCTTCCTTTTAATTCGCTGATCATTTGTTCCCTTCGTTCAATCGTGATTCAAATTACCTACACGGTATACATTTGCGGGAAGGCATGGGAGAAAGGGAGCCGGAGCGGCCACCGCTGCAGCGGTTCGTTTTTAGTTCACCCTTACTGCTGCTTGGAGCGCTGCGGTCGCGCTCGAAAACCCGCTAACAGGTTTTAACAGGGGCGGAGATAGGAAGTCGGCAGTCCTTAGTTATATCTTCGTCCATGGCTCGGAATGGTCTTAAAATTTTCCTTAGGATTTGATCTAGAACGCAACGTTCTTACATTTTCGAAAAGTTAACTCTAGCTCTCGCAATTAACGATTAAAGGCGGAAAAAGCATGGTTTCTGGACCGCGGAACAGTGGCGTTATCTAGCGGATGAGAATCTTACTACAGGTCACTGAGGATTCACCTTAAAACGCAACGCCGATCGCGTTCCCCAAACGAACTCTTTTAGAGGACCGAAACATCAACAATAACAGGATTGGGAATTTGAAATCATCTAAATGCATTTTAAATCGCAGAATACACGAAACATGGACACAATCCTCTGATATAAAACCTCAATATCTCATACAGAAAATTTCGTTGAAGTCTGATCCAAATTAGTAACGTAATTACATTCCCAAAAATGCTTAACCTCAATCTTGGCCAAAAACTCCCGCCACAAAGAAAAAGCGACAAATTGGGAGGACACCGGATTGGCGGAATCACATGGGTCAATCGGTCCTCGAGGACCCGTTCTCGATACTGAAACCAAGCGATCCCCCGAGCGGACCCCCGAACCATGCCGTTCCTATAAGAAAAGCATTATTGACCTTGTAGAAACGATTTCAATAGAGCATGACACTCATGCTCTAAAAAAAGTGTTGAATGAATACTGTTACGTAAGGGCATTTGATCAACAGATTCGATTAGTTTTTAATGGCTGATTCTGAAGGACAAGTAACACGGACAAGCAATGTTCATGACACTTATCGCATAAGTACTTGTGGTTGATTTACTTCTGGTTATACACTCTCATTCCCAAAGGATTAGGTCAAATTCATTCAATGATTTGAGTCTCAATCGTTAGATAACGTTAATGAGGTGTCTCGTCGAGTTGACCTAGCTGAGTTGAGGACAAAATTTACCAGAAGTTTAACATTAGTAAATTACATCAATCATGGAATTACCGAAAACATTGCAATGAGTGCAGCTCGCATTTTTGCAATCATAATAAGACTTATTTCCCTACAGATACGAATCCTGGTAATAAACCTATTCTTTTACCCTTTTGAGATAGAGCCTCTTACTCTTATCAGGGCTTTTTTTTTTTTTTTTTTTTTTTTTTTTTTTTTTTTTTTTTTTTTGATAATGCTGCCCACAACTATCTTCAAGATCTATCCAATCCCTTCATCTATTTTTAGTAACGTGCAAAATGTATGACCTCGAAAGAATCAAGATCTCGCTACGTATATGAATGTACTTCTACGTTGATGTAGTTGTGTACTTTCGACGGCAACCAAACGTCATCAGAGTAAATTTTAAAAATTGTTAAAACAATCAGATTGGAAAAAAAACTATTTAAAAGTTTTCGTCAAAGATCAAAAGGCTGGAAAGTGTAGCAGTTTTTTTGTTGTTGTTTTATGTTTTTTGTTTTTCGTTTTTTTTTTTAGACGACTACGCGTTTCAAGCGAAATAATCCCAGCTCAAGGTTGAATATATCCCGCGCTTTATAAGTATGGTGAGTGGCAGGCATAGGGGAATCTAAGCCGAGTGAAACACTCAGTCATGCTTGTACAAGTTAGCCAATTTGTTAACCGTGCTAACTTTTCCACGTCATTATTTTGCTGAAAAATAGGTAGCAAAAATCATTCTAAAGCAGGGGTTTTTGCCATTTAATTATTATAACTTTATTTTTATAATCTACTTGGTATAGAAACTCCTAGAGAAGTTCCGTTGCATATGTGAACCTGTAATTTACCATACTGTTTGTTATATACAAATTGACCAGTTTGGTGAAATACCTTTTTATTCAGCATAGTGAACAAACAGAATCGTTTTCACTTGAAAAATCAAAAACGACAACGGTCTGAAATATTACTCACGAATCACTATGCAGACTCGGGCCGCCATTTTGAGCTCTCTCACCCTCGTATTTTTTCGAGAAACGAGTTGTGCTTGCTGCTTGAATATCATACCTGAAACCGAGAAAACAAACTTCTTTTAGACTTATAAATGCAATAAGACACTGCAGGATATAGTTCAAAAATGCCTTTATACACAAGACAATTTACCCTTTTAATGCAGAAGACGAGAAAACTTACTCAGCCATTCATCCGTCCGTCCGCTGGCGCATGGCACATCAAAATTCGATTAAGATCCCGAGGCCCCGAGGCCCAAGAGAGGTGAAAAAGGATGAAGGTAAAATAAGCTTGACCCAGTCTTGAGAGTTTGCTCAGCCTTTTAGCTTTTTACTCTTTTCGTGTAGACAAAGGACTTTCGTTTTCCGCTGGGAATTCAATTTGATTAAAATGCGTGCTCAGTCTATTATACAGCTCCATAGTTTTAAGTGGAAAGATTAAAAGTTCTTAATTTTTACGATGGCCGTGCGCCGTGCAATCTAGCAGAGTTGCATGAATTCATTCGAACACATGTAATTATAACGAGGATCACTAAGCTCTGCGCAGTGAACACCTTCTAAGACCTTTTGCACGGATTTAAGCCTTTCGATATTAAGCCCGAGTATAGGGTCATTCCTTTTTAACTGTCCCACCCGTGAAATTTTGAAACAATACATATTTACTAAAATTTAGATCTATGGGGCAATTGCAAGGGTCTGTTTGGTGTTTTGTAATGAGGTGGGATAGGAATGTAAAAGATCTTACTCTTGCCATTGCTAAAAAAATTAGAAACACGTTTAAAAAAGGAATTTTAAAACATATAAACATATAATTGAAGGGTCCTATTCTATCGTTTTCGTTACGAGGTCTTGTTCACAAAGTTTCAATTTCTTACATGCATTAAAAAAGTAACTTCGAATCGTAGATATTTGCAAAGGAATGTTCGTCCGTCGAGCGCCTTCAATTCGTTGTATAGGCAAAACGAACTCCACGTAGTAGGGACATTTAACTACCCGCACTATCCCAGTAAGTTTATTCTAAATCGATTAAACAATCTGATCCACAAACATTAACTGCATGATTTAACAAGAAACTGTTTTGCTCGCTTGAGGCTCTTTCTAACTTTTTAAATAAATTTTAATGAATTTAATGTGAATTTTTTCCCCCGGAATGGTGTGATTTGTCACAATAACTTATTTATCTTGACTCCTATTTACCCTGACATTTTATTTTAAACTCAAGCAACAAAGTTCAATTGAGCCTTGCATTATTATGATTTAATTTAGTAAGTTGATAAACTATGAGTAACACGCATTATTTGTGCTTGTTAAGTCAATAATTTCAGATTTTAACGTCGAGTTCCAGGAATCCTGAAAAAGACTCAGCAACCGTGACCATCAAACGTTTCTATCTCGGTAAATTTCCCGACTGACACTGGTAGATTAACTATTTGCCCAGGTCAACAATAGTTAAAAATCTAACTCGGTGGAGAAAAAATCTACCGTGGTAGATGAAAGGAAGCAAAGTGAGTATATTGTCAAACGTCGCGCAAGTCAGCTGATGGTATTGGGGAGATCCGAGACAAAATATATAATAGAGACCACGCACTATCTATCTTGCCCATGTTTCCGCGCGGTGGCAACGGTTTTTTTCGGAGTCTGAACAGAACACCGAAAACATGGACCATATACGTTGACTGATGAGAAACGTCTCTAAGATTCTTGCCTAGTGAATCCGAAGCACCGAAATTGCATCAGTCAACGTATGGTCCATGTTGGATGGTGCTCCTTCATGCTCCCTTTGATAATTTCTGTTAAGCTCCGAAAAAAAAGTCAGCCACCGCGTACAAGGCTAGTGCGTGGTAGAGTCCCTTGATGGAAATATTGTATAGGGAGTATCGACACGACGCTTTATGCATTTTGACAGGAGTCGATTTAGTCGACTCCCTGAACGAATTCGAAGGTTAAGTTCAACAGTGGACCAGTGGTGGACTGGCGGATTTGCCGGCATTCCGGTCCGTTCCCATACGTTCCTCTGCGAATCGACTCCTTTCGTGTGGAGCCTTCGATGTCGTCGACTCCTGCTCGACTCCGTGAGAGCCTAAAACCAACGACCAATCACAACTCGTTGAGCTCGTGTCGGTACTCCCTATACAATATTTCCATCAAGGGACTCTAGTGCGTGGTCTCTATTATACATACATTGTCTCTGCATGGGGGAGATATAAAGTTATTTTTTTTCCGTATATGTATAGGTCCATGATATAACATCCAAAACCACTAAATCAAGTTGATTGAAATGTTAATATTATACATTATAATGTAATATATTTTATCGTGTAATTACTTTGATAATTTTAATTAAAAATAATTTATAGCCCGCAAAGCAGAGGCACTTGTGATCTAATTCCTTCAGAAATATTTTCGACGTTCTCAAAGCGCTTCATGGTTCAGATAAAACTGTGTTTAGCATTTTAAGTATTTCGTTGATGCATGGAAAAACTCTTAACATTTAAACTGAGAGGATTGAGAAATTCCGTATTTTTGAAACATTCTGGATGTCGGACTGATTATGCGGTCAATGAGAACGACTCAAGTCAAATAAACGTATTTAGTTTTCAACTCATTTGAATAAGACGAAGTTTTTTCCCCCATTTTTACGGATTCTCTTGCGGATTTATAGGGCTGACTTTACATATTCGTATTTTCAGGGTTGCGATCATCATGTGACGCAAAACCGCGAGACGCTCAAGCTCGACAATGAAATAATAAGCGGCGCGCCTAGCTGAAATAAAATATTAATAAATATTAATGTTATCCCCGCCGCTGTTGACTGCCGAGGCTTTCTGGCTTCTTGCATATTGTGCGATTTTCATACCACTTCTCGACACACAGTAGTTGAACATATCTTGAGTTTGAATATAGTTTTGCCCACAACAGAGCTTCTGATCTGTGTATCCATTCAACGCAACGAACTATAAACATGGGGGGGGAGGGTTTCTGTGACGTAATTTTGAAGACACTGAGAATATAATGAAGCCAAAAACTGATAAAAATGGCCCATACAGGTCCATAACCGACTCCCCATTCCCTCGTAAAAATTTTCCATGACCAATTTTTCTATAGACAATTATTTCAGTATTTTTAATGGGAACTACATTAATTTTCATGAAAACAACATCGATTTCCATAGAAATCACATAGAAAAGTACATGGTTTCCATGGAAATCTGTTTCTATGGAAAATGTGTCACGGAACTATTTTATCAGGACACAAATAGTATGGTTGGAAAGGTCCATATGGATATTTATGGATATCGTACGGATCGTTATGGATATACAAATTTATATCCACACAGATCGATACGACTCATACAAATCCATATAGATCCATATACATCCATACTCTGTATGGGGAATTGGATATGGACCTGTACGGACAATTTTTATCAGGGATATGGTGAGAATCTCAAATGAACATTTTTACATGAGCTCGGTTTGTTTGCCTTTTTAATTTTGTTCTAACCTTAAAAATTTACATTGAAATTTGTGACAAATCCATTTGAAATTGGTTAAGATCCAGTAATCTTTCTTTTTTTTAACCACGGTGCGCTCGCTTCAGTTAGCACGCGTGATCAACCCTCGCGGCCCGCGCTTGACACCCTCATAGACGCTGAATTTTTGCTTTATTAAAAGCCGTCGACTGCCTCTCAAGCCCGGTAACGGAACTCAGACGTGTGTGTGCGGATGCTTCGAAAGGCTTTGCTCCGCAAGCGCCAAACGCCGCAGGCCGAGAGGGATTCGCGAAAACTTTTGCGAAAACGTATTCACGGTGGAAGAGGCGAGGCGGGCCCGTGATAACTCTGAATATTATTTAGTCAAATTCCTGTTTTATATTATTTTTTTTTCTCTATTCCACACCACCCATGCATTCATATACTTTTTTTTAATATAAACATTTTGTTCCCATTCATAACCTTTTTTCACTTATTCTCTATATGGCAAACAAAATTGATATGCACAGATTTTCCACTATCCTGCTCTCAATCAACGTCGTATATATACGTCAGAGGCATGTATGTACTTAAATTTCATTTCAGAACCTCATTAAATTCCACACCGGCGAAGAATTTTTGATACGAGAAAAAACATGCAGCAAAACTTTGATCGCTGTTTTACTTGCTTTTCTTTTGAATACTCTGCGACGGGAGTAGAGTTGCTACATTTTGAAAGTGCTACAGTACCCAGGGCCGGATTTAATGCGGGGCGACCGGGGCGCGCGCCCCGGGGCCCCCACCACAAACCAGGTACCCTTTTTTTGTATTGATGGTTGATGAACTTCCTTTTTTCCATCATTACAATACTGTAACAGTCCGGCAATGTTGGAAGTGAAGCTTTTTGTAAAATAGCCCTTAAAAAAATAAAGAAACATTAAAAAATACTAACGAAACTTTAAAAATTATTAACGACTTTTTTATCAGGGTAATAATTTACTTATTTTACTCGATATGCCTTTAAAAGTAGGGACTTTATAATTTATTATTCCTAAGATTTACCGGGAGGGGGGCCCCTTGCCCCAACCAAAGGTCCACCGCCCCGGGGCTCCCTGCAACCTAAATCCGGCCCTGACAGTACCAACATTAGTCGTTAACTTTATCAACTTAAGAGGAAAAGAAATAGATCGTTTGTTTTTGTTTTTTGCTTTTCTTTTTATTCTGAGCCCTTCTTTAATATAAAAAAGGGGGGCTGGCTTAAGGTGTTACGATCTTTGTTTCCTACTTCCTTTAGAGCCCCTTTCCAAAAAAGTGGGGGGGGGATCCGGGATATTTGAGCCTCAAAGCCCCCACCCCATGAATCTCCACTGATGATTGTCTAAAAACAAAAAGATGTACTACTTGGTATCGACGAAATTCCATAGGCGATTCACGGCATTACCTTTGCTGCTTTTGTGGCTGGAACACTAAAACTTTTGTGACTGAGTCAACGCGAAGAAAAATGACTCGATTCCATGTCACCATCAAGATTCATAAAAAGCAAGTTTAAAAAATACTCTCTGGTTAAATCCATACGGAAGAAGCCTCCTTTCAGCATTTTCAATGGGGCTCTTGCAAACTTTTGCTACATGGGATTGAAGAGTTGATTCTTGCATAAAAACCTGTAAAAATGACGATAAGTACACTGAAAAATCACGAAATTCACTCTCAGAATCGGGCAAAATGGCGGTACAACGCAGGTATCATGGCATATTCTTATCTAATTTCTGACGTATCTCCGTAGAGAAAGTGAAAAATTACACAGGAATCTCCCATGATACCTGTGTTGAAGCGCCATTACGATCTTGCCGTTAGAGCAGTTTTTTTTAGTTTTTATTACTGAATTTTAGACTTTTTTAGTGTGATTTTCGTGACTTTCGCTGGTTTTTACACCATATTAGACTATTCATTTGCTCACAACAAAAGTTTGCAAGAGCCCCATTCCAAACTATTTGGTTGTTTGATTTTTTTTTTCCTGTACTTCCTCGAGATTTTTCTTCTCCTTTGATAATATGTACAAGCATTGAGCATTGAAAGGTTGCATCTACGATTAATTTTTGTTCATTTCTCACGTTTTCTCTGTTTTTGTTTTGTTTTGTTTTGTTTTTGCATTGTTTAGGATTATTAATCTTGGTGGAGCGCTGCATGGTGCATTGGACTCAGTGGAAAAAAGGTCGGAATTAAAAAAACATTGAGTTGAGTCATCACACTGCCTGGAAACTTACATTTTACGGGCGTGAAAACTGAAGGACACTCAAGTCTGTTTTCATTTCAGGTTTCGCCATTGTACTCTTTTTTCGTAAACCTTACGAATCATGATTTTGAGAAACATCAGAAAAAATAGAACCCTTTACAATAGTCTGCGGACATTTTTCCATCGAACTTTTAAATGTAGTTTATCATAGTCCGTGCACTGCAAAAGAGAGAAGCATGTAAATTATTTCCGTAAACTCCGCCTTGTAATAACCGTGAATGAACATCGTCAGCAGCTATAAGTATTATATTAGAGGTAAGAATCTCCGTTCAAATTGAACATAATTTCTATCCAAGTTTCTTGAAGCATCATCATTCAAATAGCAAGAAAATGCAGTTAAGTGTCCCAAGATACTTCTTTTGCATGGATTCGAAATAAATTGCTAATATTAAGTGTTTTAAAAAGACGTGCATACAAGTAAGAAAGATCTCATTTTATGACCTCGTGATATACCAATGCATTTTCGCTGCTTGGATTTTTGAAGCGCACCCTGTATATTAGATAAAATATTTCCACAGAACCTCTCAGTGTTTTTGTTTCTCCGAATTCGTATTTCTCTCCCTCTCTGTCTCTCTTTCTCTCTCTCTCTCTCTCTTTCCCAATCCCTCTCCCTGTCCCTCCCCCCTCGCTCTCTTCCTCGCTTTCGCTCCCTCTGTCCATTTGGACGCAAGTGCCAGAAAAGGATCGAAGAATCCTCGTCATATACACGAGTACCTTGTATAGTGTATACCACTACATCTGTATAAACAATTCAGCTGAAGGAGGGTTAGTTTAATATTATTTACTTTAATGAGCTTTGATATGTATATTTCAATACTTTAAGAGATTCGTATGAAAGGAAAAGGGTATAAAAAAACGTAACGGATGGATGGCTTATCGAAGAACATGAGGAAAAAGAAGCGTATTTATAGAGTTTACTTCTTGAAAGGTGCTTTTTGCCTAGCTTTCCCCTTTGAAATGGAGCACAGCTCTATATCATTGCAGGAAACATCAAATTGAATATCTTTTTTCTTCAACAACGAACAATTGAAGGACGGATATTATATTTCAGGATGTGTAAATAAAGTTCGTAACCGAGCTGTACGTCAGACTGAGGAGGAAAATGGAAATTAACATATTTTATTTTTCCCTCCTTTCGCAAGAAGTACTTATACGCAAGTACTTACTCACATTCTTAGACTCTATGAAACATGACGTTTGCTTTATGAAATTTCCTTAAAACTGATTTCCTTAAAACGAATCTCAAATTCATATTCATCTAATTTACGTATCTGATGTGTGACCGTTTACGGACAATTTTCTTCTAAATTTCTTCTTTGAGGCGTTCCTAGGTTTGAAAGAGCCGATCTTTGTTTATTAAGGTTTTCATTGAAGCTTTTTTTGAAAATTCTTATGACCGCTTTCTCTGTTTTGATCATACAGACGTAACCGTCGGCGAATGGAACAGCAATCACCTCAAGAAGCTTTATGATTTCAAAGGTTTATAAGAATTATAGTTTGGAGTTGATCTTGCTACAAGCAACGTCTGCACTAGAAATATGAGTATTTGTTAGGTATATGTAGCTTAGAAATTTTTAACGATGCCGTTTTTTGGCGTCAGCAAAAAGTTCTGTTACCGTGCCGTGGAATCACCACTCATAAACAAGCTCGATGGTTAGTTTTTCAACGCTGCAGCTTTTATTCTATTTAACTCGATACAAATTCGGAAGTCCCGCGTTACTGATACCTCTCCGACCTGGATGTCCAAAACTTTAAGCACTTCAAGCCCAAAGTGCACCATCGCGTCTCGCAGCTTACATGCGCACGTCTCACTACTCCTATTCTTTTGTGATGGAGTGTGTCACCGAGCTTTTCTTCCCCTCCTCTCTCTCTCTCTCTCTCTTCTCTCTCTCTCTCTCTCTCTCTCTCTCTCTCTCTCTCTCTCTCTCTCTCTCTCTCGCTGTATCTCCCTCTCCCTCCCTCTCTTATTTTCCCTCTTCTTCTTCTTCTTCTTCTTTCAACGTCGAACGTGAAAAGCAAGACGTAAGAAAGGAATCGGTCGGGCAGCAGACACTTGCACGCGTTAGTGGTCATCAATTTTTTTTCCTCTCTTTTTTTTGTTATTATTCAAAAATCGCTCTCGCGTGTGCCAGACGTGTCATAGTCGTCACGTGATCATCGTCCGGTATAAAATCTCCAAAACTTTAACCCCCCCCCCACCTCGGCTCTCGCTTTCGACCCTTGCTCGCTTGCAATAGACGTGAATCGATAACTGATATACGAGTCACCACGAGCACCGTGCGTATACCTTTATACTGTATCCATCCTCTACTTTTCCGTCTCTTGCGCTAGTCTTCACGGTCGGCCACTAGATCGCAGAGTTGCCAAATTTCAGAGGTATTAAAAGAGGTATAATGCTCTAAACACATTTTTAGTGACGGTATGCGATTCAACTATATTCATGGAGAAAAGATGTATATTCATAGTATATGATTCACCGTTATGATGACTTAGTATGTTTGTACCTGTAGAACAATACGGTAAACTTTGCCGAACACACGCGGGAAAAAAAATTGTCTTTAATGGGCAAAAAAAAAAAAAAAAAAAAAAAAAAAAAAAAAAAAACTTTTTGAATTACTGGAATTCTCAATATACTTCTCACGATTAAAAAGGAATTCCTTTGGGAATTATCAAACTTCTCATTGATCCGATGGACAGACATTCTGATAATTCACGAGAGAGAATTCTTGAGTCAATAGTCTAGTTTATGCGATTTCACAGCAACGTTTAATATATATGGCTATAAACGTGACATCTGGCAACACTGAGAAGTAAATCCACTTACACAGGGCTAATGATACATTTTAACTATGACTCTATGTGTTGGCCCATCAGTTCACTACCAAATCAGAAATTCGATATTCAAGCAGAGGCAAAATCTGAGCAGAACATGTACACCGATCTCATCACTCAACCAAAATCACGAGTATTTCTGAGATAGATAACTATTCCTGCTCGACGGATATCATTTTGCGTGCACTTCAAATTGAAGGCGCTACTTGCTAAACGTGAGTTTCTTTGTCCGTTAGAGAATGCATTCAGCCTATTAGCCGAATACCGCGGCCGTTTTGCATCCATCCAAAATCCATTGCTTTGATTGAATTTTATTGATTGGGTATTCATTGATTCTATTTATTACTTTACTACCTTTGGTGGTTATTTATACATTCTTGCTCACCGAGTACAATTAGCCTGTGTTGTCACATTTGGCGAGAAATTTTCGAATTTCACCTTGAGCTAAACGGAAAAATCCGTATTATTACATGCATACCGGCAACGACGACAGTTATACGTATGTCTGAGCGTGAATGCTCTTATTTATATTAAACTTTCGAATGAAAACAAATTGAATCAAAGATTTTCCTAGACGTTTTGGGTTATGAAAAGGCTTACATGGAAACTATAAATCATATAGAGTCGACTAATGAACCGTTAATTTTAAAATAATGGTGCTTTATTTTCCGCAAACATTTAATTGATGCGAATAAAAATGTGTGCTCTCTTTGCTATCACTTTATTTTAAGTTAGCTCGACCGTGCCTCAACATCTTTAATAATTCAAAAACTGCAACTTTCCTTCCAGGACAAAAGTTGAGAGATTGTCTTGGTTTGATTGAAATCTTTCCAAAACTGTCAGGGTGTTTTCTGTTGGAAAGGTGTGCTGCACAGTGCAAGTGCACGCCCATGAACTTTATATACTTTGAGCAAGCAAACCACGAGGCTCATTAAGAATTGAAAACATTTTCGTGAGTTTTTACTTCTAACTTTGAAGATTATGACGGGCGTAGATCACGAAAATGGTGCGACTGAACGTGTTTATGATCTGCGGAAAAGCATAATCCAAGTAAATATTAGATTGTATGACTTATCGTAAAAATTTTACTCAAAAATAAAATTAGTCCAATTTAACGTTTTAGAACTCCTTTCCACATTTTCCCCCTTTTGCAATCAAGAGAGCTGCAATAAAGATGTTGATGGGTGAAGGTACTATGATTTTCAAAAGAAAGTATACCCTTGTCAAAATTTTTACTCTTTCGAATTTTGGTAACTTAGAGCAATTTTGTGACTTTTAAGTGTTCCAGGACTGAGTAATGCCAATTTTTAGAGTACACATTGCCAACCTGACACTCCCAAAATTCAAAAATAAATTGACCAAAACATCTTAAAAGCTGGTTTTGTTGACTGGAATTGCGATGAATGAACAGATGGCGATGGCGCACCATCCATCGTTAAATAACTCTGCAGTTTGGCGGATAGTTGTTTGGCGAACGGAACATCAACTAAACATGCAACGGTTTGCCCACCTCCCATTTGTGATGGATTTCTGTTCATTGATTGCTCGTTTGATCAAACCTATTTGATCGTTAACGAAATTCTTTAGATGTGACTTCCCCATTTTGATGAACCTTTCATTTAACCACCATATTTAACCCTTCACTGCATAGTGCGACACCGGTGTCACATGATGTAAAAAGCCCTATAACAGACATTGTAATCTATATTTTGACTTATTTCAAACTGTATCACCAATGTCACATTATAAGAAAACATAAAAACGGGCTCAAACTTTTTTCAAAAGACTACCAGCACTCATTATAATGCATTTATAGAGATCATGGCGGGGGAAAAATTTGCCCCCGTATCCAATTCAATCCAATTTCATTATTTTTACTAAAATTTTGGCATTTGCGTTTTGAAAAATCCAATAAAAGTAAGTTTTTTGTTTTTTGTTTTTTTTTTTTAAATTTTGTTGTTCATTTCCAGCCATTTCTTGTGGTGTTAAAGCACGTGTTAAAAACGAGTAAAAAATAGAAAAATGAGAATTTTTACAAAAAAACTGTCCAATTATTTTTGTTTTGCTATTTTACCCATATATTTGACCACCTAGTTTATTGAAAAATCCATTTTTGGTAGATAAAAAAAAAAATCTCATGCAGTGAAGGGTTAAAACGCATTTTGTGGTTCTATGTGTGAATTTTGACACATGTCGATGCTTTTCAATGTCATTTTTACACAATTCGGCGTAGAAATTGATCCTCTACAACATTGGGACAAAAGTTTGCGAAAGATACCGATTTAGATTTGCGGAAATCATCAAGGTCGTGGGTATCATGGGATGAATGTGTCACATTATCAAGAGACCGAACAGTGCAACATGACTGTCAAACGAGAATAACTAAACCGCATCAAAGTTGGAGATACTGCCTCCACGAGGTGATATGGCGGTCCTGTGCCCGAGCAACATTGTTCCCTTGAAACTGTTAGGGTTATTGTTATTGTCTCATGAGTCGCAAACTCTCTCCATGTCAAAAGATTTGTCACACCACTCTACCACTCTACAGAGAGTTAAACACGTATGAAGTCTTAATGTAGAATTTATCGGTGAGTGGTTTCCTTTATCGATTATTTTATGAGGTGTAGCATCTCTCTGTATCCTCTTCGTAATGCACATTACACACAGCGTGAACATTCCAGAGCCAGGATAGATTTCTCACCTTACTCTCATCACAAGGTTGCCAGAGGTATTCGTTCCCGAGAAGTCCTACTTTTCAGGATAATATCCTCTCATCCTTGCTTTTTTTCAAATACTGAAAAATAATCTAATTTTTTATTAGTTGACCAAATACCTATTTTTTTATTTTTATTTTTTATTATTCTATCCATATCGGTAAAATGACTTACTTTGATAGAAGTAAAATTATGATCACATAGATTTTGCACAATTTGATAAATATTCGACCAGTAATGTCTTTTGCAACTTTGCTTTTAGTCTACTTAACCCCATAAATAGGTCGAAGTATTGGAGATGCAGAGTGCCACTGCCTCAAATCGATATTTTAAGTGAGTTTAACTGGACGTTCGCAGCGTTGCCAGATTACATGCAACACCGCTTTGTTTGATCAAATATTATTTACCTGAACCTCTTAAGAGGTTTCACAGTTTCATGCATGTCCCCCTATCTCCACAAAGTGAAATGAGGCCAAATTTTGATACCGTTTTCTCAGAAACCATTGAAGACGACAACTGAAACTATGTTTGCTGGGTTTGTTTGAAGGCGCCTCTTACACTATATTATATTATTCATTGTATACAGCAATACGAGAGTAAGAAAGCTTGCCATATACTTCGTATGGCACGCTTAAAAAAAATGACGTATGATGAAACATGGTCTTAAGATTATTAGTAGGATGTACTAAACCACTTAAGATACTCAAACGTGAAAACTAAGGGAGGAAATTAATAAGCCTCTACAGTGAAAACCCCTTTGAGGTGTTTTTGAACCTTCCATTGATACATTATGGGCTCACGAGGGTAGAAAGAACTGAACCGTTTCATTCTATAATAAAGTAAAAGATCTGTAGATCGTTCCTAGCACGATTCCTTTCTCCAAACCAGCTCTCTACGATTTCTCGGCACCTTTTCTCTTCCATATATCCTCCCTTTGAGTTCATTCTTGCACTTTCATATATATCTATACTTATTTGTCCAGGAATTATTTTCTCATTTCGGGGGAGTTAGTGCAAATACACTTTCCTCGGTAAGCTTGTGTGTGTATATGTGTGCAGGGACGCCTGAAGCAGCTACATAGAAGGGAAGAGTACAGTCACAGTCACTTTCCGCGGAGACGCGGACGTGTTATGTGTGAGTTCTGTGCCGCCACACCGCGCCGCGGAGAAAAGTTTTGTGTTAGACGTATTAAATTATGAACCAATATCCTGTCTCTGAGACACCGCTAGAGTATATTCTCGATACTCTCTTATTCATTGCTATTGTGTTCTCGCTCTCGCCAACCGTTCTTTCGTCCATTGTTGCCATTCGAAAATGTGGAATTTTTGATCAGGGCGCTATCTTTTGAGAAATGGATGCAATTGGCCCCCTCCCCTTCAGTCCCTCGTAAAAATCCTCATCAAAAATCATTCATCAAAAAAATTTCAGCATGAGATTTGGAACCTGATTTCATTTTGATCTCATGATGAGTAGGAATCATCTTGAGCTCAGCATGAGATTATCATGAAATCATCATGAGATCAACATGAAATTAGGTTTCAAATCTCATGCTGAAATTTTATTGATGATTTTTGATGAGGGTTTTTACCAGGGGTAGTTTTTGACTTACAAATTGCTTTAGCAAGTGTACTTGGGTTATAGAAATTGTTCATTTCATGAAATAAATTGTCCAAAATGAGATTTTTTTTTCAAATTTGCCTGTTTCCCTGTTTTCAGTTCCAAGATCTCATTAACTTGGATTAGCATAAAAGGGACAGGAGCCCTTTTGACATTTTTACCACTTCGTTTCTTTCACATTTACTGCACATTTATTTCCTTTTAGGTTGGCATTATTCATCAAACTATGCTGGAATCAACTGTAAAAAGTATGAATTCAAATCGTATGCCTAATTCAGTTTTTTCTAAAGTGGGATTCGCCCCCTTCGCATTATTATCCACGTTGGTATGTCCAATTATTTAGGTCCAATAGTTTCAGGTCTACTGACAATTTACCCTAGAATTTCGGACCTGTTTTTTTTTTACATTCGCGAGTCAGATCTTATTGTTAGTCCAAGTGTATTTTAAAACTAGAATAATTTAGTCCATTGCCATTTAAACATTATATCTGGTAAACCAATATGTCAACCGCGCAGCAAATCAAGTCAAATCTAAGGAGAAATGATTATTAAAAAAAAAAAAAAAAAAAAAAAAAAAAAAAAGAGAGAGAGAGGAGGATTCACCGGTTCAAGTAATCAAAGGCAACAATTTGATCAATGTACAATTTCAGAGTAAGTACTTGCGTTTTTTCAAGAGATATTCCCTGTATCAGAAACGCTAATTCGGATAAGAGACTATTACAGCCTAAAAAGTATAAAATATGTGTAGAACTGTAGAGATTAATTTACTAATGACTAACCTAGGATTATGATAAAAGTTAAGGACATTAAAAATTGAATTTAAAATTGAATAAACAAGAAAAGCATGATTGGGAAAAGCGGTGTGAACGTGATGGGACACAACATATGCTACAAAAAAAGTTTCACTGACAAAATATCTTATCAGACATCAAATAAGAGGACTAAAAGTCTAAATGAACTGGAACTAACAGGTCCAAAATGCTAGGATAATTGTAGTCTGGACCAAAAAACTTGGGCATAAAGTCTTTCGACTTTTTTTTATTTATAGATCTGACAACCTCCTACTCGCCGTTGAAGTGCATACTTTGCCCTTGCCGCACATATCTTGTTTTTGAAGACTTGAGTGCGATCTTTCCCTCTTTTATCTCCTGCTGCAAGCAAAACTGTAATTCTGTGAAAGTTTCAGAACTTATACGTTGAAAGAGGTATACAGTACATATACGTTTAGCACAGGGGTCTCAAAAATTATTCTGGAAATTTCCTTAACTTAAGGGCTCATGGGAAAAGAAGGATAACTTTACCTTCAACCCTATCATGCGCGATTCCGAAGTTATTTCCTTTTAAGGATAGAAAAGCAAAGTTCTTCTCCGTCAGTATTATTTGCTACACGAAGAAGGCTTAAAAAGACTGAAGAAAAATTTATATAAATTGAAAGGATCGTATTTTACACGTGCGTGCATACTTTTATCGCAAGTAAAGTTTATTGAAAGATTTTCTTAATTTTGGTAACCCCCCCCCCCCCCGAATAGTGAGACTCGAGGTGTTTATTTTACACTATGATAGCACTCAAAAGAACAATCTATAGTACACTGTGTTCAGCCCGTTCAGAAAATGGAAGGGAGACACGTACTGGAGCAAAGCCCATGAACATTATACACTTCATGGAAAAAGACAAAACAAAAACACAGTAACACAGTAGGAAATATTATGTGGGTTAAATTCAACGTTGGGATTTTTCAGATAATCATCCGATTTTTCTCTTACTTAGCGTAAAAGTTGGTCATTGAGAGTCAAATGTGGCAATATATTGGTTAAATTCATTGTGATAAGTATTGCAAATAGGCTACCTAAACCAAAATCTCAGGATTGTTTTTCTCTCTCTTCGCCTATTTGGACGCATGTGTCAGAAATGGAAAGAGAGTGGGGCTGTCTCGTGATCTCAACCCTTAAATCGGTCCTTTTCCAACACATGTATTTAAATGGGCGAAGAGAAAGAAAGACAAATTCTTGACTTCGGCACTGCGTCCGACTGATGATTGGCAGACTTTAATGTTTTAAAAGGCTCCTCCTCAAAGCAATAACTCCGATGATAACAGGCTTTTGAAACAGTGAGACACAAAACGGAAAATCTCATGACCTGACAAAACCACGAATAATAAAAGTAGTTAGTCGGAGGTGGGGATGAAAGTAGGGGTGGAGGAGCAAGAGAAGGGCAAGGAGGTGGGGGTGGAGGTGTGCCGCGTGTCGTGTGCCGCAAAAGAGGAAGGAAACAAATTAATTTTCTCTCGACGCCCCCGAGCGGTGGAGCGGCTTTAAGGGTTGTTCAAACGGAATGCCATTTCACGCGGATTAGCGACCGCACAGAGGTAACGGAAGCTGTCTAACTTTACTCTTCGGAGGTGGTCAGATAATGATAAACCGATTTTTAAACAATATAAGTACGGCAGTAGATGAAATTCTGTAGCTCCAAACGGTTGTGTGTCAGCTTACCTGGCCATTTCACGTACAATACTATATCGATTGTTACTTTTCCCACTGAAGTTTGACCTGCTTCTTTTTTGCCTACATAGCTAGTAAATATGATAATTTCCCACAGAACACTATCCCTACAATGAATTTCACCTATACACACTCTTTGAAATTTAAATGGAAGATTGTATCCTGTCAAGTATGATGGTGACTACTCATCTTAATTTGACATTGCAAAATAATCAATGTTAGTTTTACCGACTAGTAAAAGTAGTAGTAGTTATTAGTATAATTTGAGTATAATTTAAACTATATTTCTTCATTACACTTTGTAAAACGTACTGGATTTTATTCCGAAATTTCGTAAGTCTAGTAGGTTTTGTAGAGGCAATTCTGTAGGTGACTTGCTTTATAAGACAATTAAATGTCTTTTAAGTATAAAGTATTGTAGGTCATATGTACTGTATGAGGAAAAAGTTATCGGAAAATAGTGCGTAGGTATCATCGCTGTAGAGATAAAGTGCTGTAGGTTAACTATCTTCAGGGAAACTGACTGGATACAGCTCCAAACTCAAATGAACTCATGACTACCGACTTGCAGATTATTTTTTTTTCAAATGTCATAATATATTCTGTACTACGCTGAAAAAAATAATTCCTACATTACAGTACTATCACTAGAAGCACATCAAAATGTGTGGCAAAATCCGACAGAAAAGTCCACTTGTTTTACCCAAACACTCTGGTGTTTCTACCAAAATCTGGCCTAGTACCAGAATTCCTCAAAATTCTCAAGAATTATGGTACTATTAATACTAGAATTCTGGTATATATAACAGTACAAAACATTTCGCTGGTTGGAATTATATGGTTTTACTTAATGGCCTCAAATATGTAACTGGCGGCTTTTTCCTTTTTCTCTGATAACCTCAAGTCAGTGGCTGCTCGTACAATGTGGCAACAGTGTATTCTCTCCATTTAAACATATATCAAACAATCGATTTTTAGAATGTGAAATTGCACCCCTTCCCAGATATCGACACTTTTGCATACTTTCAAATGAAAAATAAGCATGGTTGCCAAATTGCACAAGCCGCCACTGCCCCAAGTTGCGAATCCTAATTGCGACTTCTAATTGGTTAAAACTCCTGCACCTACGTTAAAAATAACAAAGACCCGTCCGTCCGTTCCGAACATGTTTTGGGTCCTTGTAATCTTTTTTTTTCTTCTTTCCTTTACTGTATGATGACGTCACTGATTCCGTTTGTTGAAATACTGTGCGGTGGGTCGTGAAAAATCGAGCATCGTTAGCAACAACCATAGCATCAGAGGGCTCTTGGGTTAGCTCGCTGTTCGGCTCGACCCGCGCCCAGCCCAGCCTCGCCATGCCTCTCCTCACAACGAACGCGAATAGGCGCGGAGGAACATCAAGAAGGAACTTCATGGCGCGAAGGGGTTTGCGGCTCTCATTCTCATTTTGCCCTCTTCGCTGAAAATTCCGTCGGCGGCGTCAAAGATCACATAAACTACGATACTCAAAAGGGAAGAAGTCAGCGCGAGATTGAACTCGATTCCGCTATCCGCGGCCGGCGCGGCGTCTCGGTCGGTAGTGGCCGCGCTGCGAAAATATGTGATTACTTTAATTGACCTCCACTGTACAAGAAAACAGTTTTAACGCCATTTCAACCACCCTTCTCCCCCTCCTCCTTGTGCGGACTAAGAGGAAAAGTGTTTTTTTTTTTTTTTTCCCCCAAGAACGCCGAGAAGGTTTGCTCCACCAGAGCTACCACTTTGCGTGTATACCGGGTATCAGTGGCGTAGCGTGCAATTTGGCAACGTTGTATTTTGTCCATTTAAACCCTTGTAAAAGATCGAATGCGAGAGAGTTTACCGAACACCCAATAGTTCGATATTTTTAATGGGTTTAAAGGGAGGAAGTGCAGCGTTGCCAAATTGCACGCTACGCCACTGACGGGTATATCTGCGTATCAGGATTCTTTGTCGACACCGATAATTGACTAATTGACATGGATTGCATTATTACGAAGCAACATGTCTAGCCTTTGTGACCCCTAGGGGCAGTCCCGGGCTAAAGGTTTTTTTTTTTTTTTTCTTTTTTTTTTAATTAAATTTTGGCACTTTAAGACATTTAAGCTGACCACACGTTTGTCGTATAGTCATGCCTTTTAAATCGCTTTCGGCTCATCAATTTTATTGATGGTATAAACCTTTAATAGATTTATTTACTCATTCGATACATTTAGATGTTTCTTATCATAATGACATTTCTTTGACATGTTTTTGCGCCAACAAGATGTCCTGCTAACATGGGATCACCCATATTTAATGGCATTGCTCAATTCACTGCTGATTGATTCCACACCTGCCGATCAACAGATTACACAGCTCAGTTCAGGGCATGCCATTAATGCAAGAGAATAATCTTATCTTTAATCTTTTCTCAACCGACGGCGAGTTTCCATCACCGACTTAAGAAAAAAAAACAGAAACAAAAACAAAAAAATGATATTTTGATGAATTTATTATTTATGTGCCTGTTATTTTATTTCACCAACTAGGCATAGGCAAATCCAGCAATCAGGTAACCACGGATTCTTCCTTTCTTGACCAACTAGGCATAGGCAAATCCAGCAATCAGGTAACCACGGATTCTTCCTTTCTTGAATGTGTGATAAACAATCGATTCTTGAAGGGGCTACAGCCTATTGGCTAATCGATTATTTCTCATGCAATAAAATGGGGAGACTACACTGCTGCCAGATTGCTGGATCCGCCAATGCAACTGGGCAATGATTGTATGTACTGATAGGAGTATTTTCGTACTTTACGGTCATACATTCGACTGAACAGAGCAATCTTCATGGTCAGTTGGTGGAATCATCGGTAAGTTTAAAAAAAAAAAAAAAAAATGAAGCCAACTGCGGAAAAGGGCTCATGGAGCAATGGGTGTGCTCTTCCCAAGAATTGTGTGAGGTGAGCAAATGACGGTTTTTAGCCGAAGAGCACACCTGTTGTTTTATAGACACTTCTTCCGGAGACGGACTCGATTGTCATTAAATGCAGACTAAGCGGCAGTTCTGCTGAGGCCTCACGACTCACGACTACCACTCCACCTCCTGAAAAACCCCCGCAGGCTCTTGACCAGTCTAAAGACTCAACTTGACTCACCAAAGTATACCCACTCCGAATCATCGTCAAGTCGATTTTTTCCTTCCCTTCCGACGAAAGAGATTGGGGATCTCCTCCATTCACAAAAGGCCGCCGTTGAGAACACAAAACGAGAGGAAAGAATAATTATCTCCCCTTTTTTCACGCCTATAGTAATGGGTTTTTAATGATGAAAAATAAACTTTTTTCCCCTCCTCCCATTTACTCCCCCCCCCCTTCAGCACCCCTATACACACCTACATTTATTTCAATCATTCCGATCATTTTCTCGTGACGCCTTGATTAATAGAAAATAATCGTGACGACTCTTAAGAGATGGGAGGTGGGGAAAGTTGTTGCGATAAGGGGTGGGACGGGGAAAGGAGTGGAGAGGAGTGGTGGGGAGAAGAAGGGAGGAAGAAAAGACTCAACTTCTGTTCGCAACGACGAGGTGGCTGCATGACTTGATGGGCTTTCGAGTCCCTCCGATTGTCCTGTTTTCGAGTACACTTTTACGGTGGTGAAACTTGGAGGATTTGTGGGTTTACCGAATTTTCTCATCTGTTTCAAATATCTTTAAGATGGTAGGTATAACTGAAGTTTTTTAGGTACAATGACAGATCCAGTCCTCGCGAACGGGGGGGGGGTCGCCCCCTTCACCACCTCTATTTAACCGCCAATGTTCAGGTTTGCGGGGTCTGAATTGAATTTTATTGCTGTGCTCTGCAAAAAAACATTTCATCCATACAGTGCTGCCGTTTTGCGGATCTTTAAAAGCCCTCTACAATCCATCGGTTATTCGACAGGTTGAAGCAAAAATATTACGCCTTAGTTGAGTATAGTGTATAGTACAACAATGCTTTGTAAAACTGCTCAAATCAATTATCTTTGCTCCAACCGGTTGAATCACCGATGGATTGTAGAGTGTCATTAAAGCTCCGCAAAAAAGCAGTGTGGCAGTTCTGATTGTGAGTTCATCTCCAATGCGGTGTTACAATTTCTCGCTCATCTTGTATTCATTATTTCTCATTTAAATTACATCGTTGAACGGAAATTCCAAGCATGTTGGTCTAGATCTTGAAATCGTAATGGTTTTAAAAAATCCATACTCTTTATGGGTGATTTCACAATAACGGGAATTGCATGTCGCCGGGCCGGTCAGAGACTTTGGATCATTGTGCGAAAAATAAAAAGTTAAAAAGCTGTGGTTTCTCATCGAAACTTACTGCCCGAGGGAGGAAAAAAATAAAAGAGAAAAAAATCATCATCGCCATGTAATATATCACACTTTTTCACGCAGAATTCGTACACTTTGTTACTGTTTGGTGGCGATGATAACAAAACAATCTTTTTTTTTCTGTGCATACGTACCTATAGTGTGCGTTCGAATACGGGTAGTTCATCCTAACTTGAGCTAAGTTTATTCTAAGAAAATTGAATTAAGACTTTATCGTCTCGTCGTTATTTTCACACCAATTTATAGGAATTGATTACTTGATTTCATAGAAAAACATTGTGTAAGATCCATTGTTGGAAAAAAACCTTATTTTCGTTTCCAATGAGCGCCGAGACATCGCGTCCATCGCTGCAGACGTAATTGAATCATCCTCTCCTCTCGCCTCGTTATCCCATCTTCTTAAATGTCTCTTAATTCATAAAATTGTATTTCATCGCGTATTTCTAATGCGATTTGCATAAGTCCTTATCTCCGACTATAGCACTTCTTTCCCCGCTTTCTCCTTTTTATAACGGAGTAAATTATTACTGGACTACTTCTATAATCCAATCTGGGAGGGGGAGGGGGAGGGGGATTCTCTAAGAACGATGTCGTTGGCTACGCAACCAGTAGTTTGTTTAAAATCTTTGAGGGTATTTGATGAAACCTCTCTTCTGGCTTTTGTGTGTAGATTCCAATTTATCAGAGCTAGGTTTCAGTATTCATGTGACTTCGAAAAAAATCGCTCTGACACAAAAAAACTATGCCTGAATTCGATTAAAGTAATCTTCGCTTTAAAGTGTTCTTGAGGAGATCGTGGAAAGAAGAAGATGAGTCCTTTACCATATTGCACTAATTTTGCAACTAATTTTATTTATTATTATTTTTTTTTTTTTCGAAAAAAATTGACATACACCAAAAGTTTTCGTTGAAAAAATTGTTGATAGTTAAAAGAATGAAAATTTATTTCTGTTTGTTTCTATTAAGCAGCGGAAAAGTTCACAAATTAGTGCGACATGGCATGGCAATAGACTTTTTATGTTCTTTTCGTGGACCGCTCACTTGAAATTTAATTAATTTAAAATAATCACAGTATACTTGACATGTTTGCATGCGTTCCAATCTTAAAGCAATAAAATGAAAGTGAACAATTTTTAGTATTTTGTTTTTGTTTTTTGTTTTTGTTTTTATAATATAAACATAATAGGAGGTAAGCGTATAAGGCACAATCTCTAGGAAATTTTAACACTCTGTGACCAACCATTCCTTGCAGATGCCCTTGGAAAAAGAGCAAAAATTGTCGGTGCCTTTAAAGAGGCGTAGCTCAAGTTGACATTTCAAAATCTACCACCACAGTTTATTTTTTCAAGATCAGTAATAAAATCAACCATGCCCATTTTCATATAAATGGGGCTCTTGAAAACTTTCACTTTAAGCAAATGAGTAATTAAATCTGATGTAAAAACCAGCAAAAATCACGAAAACCATGCTAAAAAAGTCTAAGGCTTAGTAGTAATAAACTCAGAAAACAGCTGTAACGGTAAACACGTATAATGTCGGAGCTACACCAAGTATCATGGGAGATTCCTGTTTAATTTGTCACTTTTTCTTGAGAAACACAGAAATTTGTCTAAAATTAGATGTATCGGAATATACAGGGTGTCAATTAAAAAAGGAGCCAGGCTTAATATCTCGAAAACGGCTCCGAATTTCGAAAAACGCTGAAACACATGTTCGATTATTTCGAGGGGGACATCTTTTGAGGGGGTCCCTAATTTCGGAGCCCCCCTCTGGGGGGCTCCAGGGGGGTCAAGTCCCATATTTCAAATGGGTACCCCCATTTTTTATTTGATAATCGGAAAGAGGGTCAAATTCTAAGACTTTTGGCGCAAACCGAAAGTCGATATCGTTTTTCATGTTCGATATATCGAAGGTCAAAGTTCGATATGGACCCATCTTCAGAAATTCGTAACTTTTCTTTAAATAGTCCAAATTTCAAAAACTTTGGGTCTAAAATGCTCTCAAGCACTTTGCAGAAAAAAATTCAATTTTAACAGAAATTTAGTCAAAATTTGGTTTTAAGGCTCCCAAACATTTTTAACGTTTTTGGCCCCCGCGGGGGGCTATCAGAAAAATGCCGAGAGACGACCCCTTTCGAGTGATACATCAATCGAAAAGGCGTAACAAACTGAGCATTTTGGCGCAAACCGGAGGTCCATATCGTTTTTCATATTCGAGATATCGCATTCTGTAAATCGACATTTGACATTCGATATCTCGAATATGAAAAACCATATGGACCTCCGGTTTGCACCAAAATGCTCAGTTTGTTACGCCTTTTCGATTGATGTATCACTCGATAGGGGTCGTCTCTCGGCATTTTTCTGATAGCCCCCCGTGGGGGCCAAAAACGTTACAAATGTTTGGGAGCCTTGAAACCAAATTTTGACTAAATTTCTGTTAAAATTGAATTTTTTTCTGCAAAGTGCTTGAGAGCATTTTAGACCCAAAGTTTTTGAAATTTGGACTATTTAAAGAAAAGTTACGAATTTCTGAAGATGGGTCCATATCGAACTTTGACCTTCGATATATCGAACATGAAAAACGATATCGACTTTCGGTTTGCGCCAAAAGTCTTAGAATTTGACCCTCTTTCCGATTATCAAATAAAAAATGGGGGTACCCATTTGACATATGGGACTTGACCACCCTGGGGCCCCCCAGAGGGGGGCCCCGAAATTGGGGACCCCCTCAAAAGATGTCCCCCTCGAAATAATCGAACACGTGTTTCAGCGTTTTTCGAAATTCGGAGCCGTTTTCGAGATATTAAGCCTGGCTCCTTTTTTAATTGACACCCTGTATACCCCATGATACATGCGTAGCTCAACTATTTAGCACGATTCTGCGAGTGAATTTTGCAATTTTTTAGTGTACTACTTATAGTTATTTTTATCGATTTTCATGCAAGAATCAACTCTTCAATTGCCTGTAACAAAAGTTTCCAAGAGCCCTATTCCGTGCGTGTAAATTCCGTGTATTTTCCGGTGTAAATTTACATCCAAATCATTGTGATTTCTATGCCCACGGTTTCCGTACCTGTCCTTTCGTTACACATATATGTGTTTACATAGAGGCCGGAGGAAAGAGAGAAACGCACTTTCCAGGATCTGCCTCTGATTTTATATAAAAGGGGTGAAGTGAAAATATAGTGAGACAGTCAAAAAGAAAAAGGAAATTCCTTCCGCGTGGAACTTATTCATTCATCATGTACAAGTATCGTAAATTTACCCTCCATTATTTTTCCGTGCACTTTTTATCGCGCATTTTCTCCGTACTCGCGGACTGAAAAACAGAGCGATCCGACCCATTCGATGCGCAATTGGAAACGAATAAACAATCGGAAACAAGTGACCCAGAATCATAATCGATGCTCCGTATTTTTCCCTGTCAAACACAGTCGTAAATTTTAATCGCAGCCCGTGGCCCGCCCCGCTTCAGAAGCGGATCGTGTGACAATCAGAGAGCTATACGTAAGTATTTTAGCTGAGCTCATTTCCTCGCCTCGTGGTTCAGTGCTTGAAGATAATATTCTTAAATAAATAATAATGTTGAAACAAATATTTAAATACAAATCATTTTTGAGAGAGTGAAAGTTCACCATAACCGACAATGTTCAAAACTGGTGCTGCAAAATCAGGGTGTCTGGAAAGTCCCGGAACGGCTGAGCCATTTTTTTTTATCTATGCAGATAAAAAAACCAAACTTTGGGATTACTGTTGCTCTTATCCCGAGAGTAGACAATCAATTTTCAGGTGAAAATATGAGTTTATTATTGAAGAAAGGATACATTTATATACATTCCACAAGAAGATCAGAATCAAAACAATACAACAATGATTATCGAGGATAAAAATTCATAATGCAAATAGAAAGTAAGTAATAACGAAAGTTTTCGACACAGGACTAGCTACAAACTCCAAATATCTTCATTAGCAATTAAGTATTTACTAAACAACCTCTGTCAAAGGTCTGTTCAGAGGCTCTCTGAAGTTAATTTGTTTAGAATTGGAATGTAGTTTCTGAATTATTATTCCAGAATTTCTCTTTTTTTCTTTAATGATATCACAAAATGGTTTTGTAATTTTAACGGAAATGCAAAACTAACAGAATGGTGTTGACCGACGAGACAGATGGTTACATTAATAGATCGGGAGGTAAAAGTCACACTGTTTTTGTTGAATTAACAATTAATTCCTGTTGTTAGTTTAACCAAACTATTTTTCTTTATTCAAAAATCCGTTTTTTTAAAGTAACAAAACCATTTTGCGATCATGATCTTTAACGTTAGAGTCGTATCGTTATTTTTTTTCCAGAGAAATTTGAATTTTTTTTATTAAATGAAAGATAAAAATTAGCAAAAATTATTCCACAAAGCAAATTTATTAAGATAAAACAGAAAATACGGTTATGATCATAATTTGTATTATTCAGAAAAGGGAAAATGTCGTAAATGAGTCAAAAGAGTGTCACTTTTTGGCAAGCGAAATAGCGTCAACGCATATCTTTAATATAAAATATCAATAATTGTTGAGCCTTGAGGTGAAATCATTTATCATCAGTGGCGGTTGCCGCCCAGGCCAAGTCAGAAAACGCAACCTGGAGTACATTGTACCATCATCTCGCGCTAACCTATCCCACTGCCGATTCTGTAAAGGTGCGGTTTCCACTTTCCGCGCTCATTAAATATTTTACTCCCAACGAAAACCCATTGCATCCATCCCGTCGATCCATTGCATGGCCACCTCTGCGGTAATTGCGACTCTTAAAGAGTAGAAATACTGCGCCAACAATATTTTACTCCGTCTCTTAAAGTTTTTTTGTTTTTAATAATTGAGCCGTTAAAAGGAGTTCAGGGCCTCTGGGGCGCGTTTAACCAACCTTGGAAATACAGTTTTTCTGATGGAGTATTCTGCAGGTTTCTAATGAATGCCAACCTTTGATGTTTTGTGTACTCCAATGCTATTTACAGTCCTTTAATTTATGCACACAAATCAAAAATTATGTTTGTATATTTATGCATGCCGTTTCAAGTACCACATGCGGGCTCTCTTTATGTCAATAATGCTAGAGATGTAAGTGTATGATTGTTGAGGGGGGGGGGGGTTATTGGTGAAGCAGTGCCATATTTCATTGTTTTGACATTTCACCGTAAGAAAATGCTGGTCTATTCACTAGTATAGTAGCTCATGAGGATGATTCGAAACGATTAAAAACCTACCATATTGGTAAATTTTATTAGAGATGATGGTAGAGGATAGTTGTGAATTAAGATAGTGCTTTCTCCTAACATTTACGAAAAATTGATCGACGTCGTGAATTAAGGTCATTCCGTGTCATATTTGCGTTTAGTTATGACCCTTTCAGTTTTAATGACTTGCTTGATAAACCCGTTTCTGCAGTGACGGCTTGAAAGATTTGGCAACAATGTTTTCCCCACTTGATTCTTTGCAAAAAAATCGATTCGATTAATCCTTTAAGGGCCAGACCCGAGTATACACGTTTTTCTTCTCTAGTCTCCTTCACATTGTTTCAGTCTTCATTCCGGATAAACGCGACTATCGATGAAAACATGTACAAGATAAGATGTCTTTGGGCGCCTTCAATTGGTCGTATAGGCAATTTCAACTCCCCCGAGTACGAATAGTTAACTACCTTCCCTTTATAAACGGAAGAGTGGCGCGGCGTGCTTTTGAAATAACCTGGCCCTTATAGGGTTAAAAAACAGTGCTTCAACCACAATCGATTGTTTTGCTCAGATTGAAGTGGAGGAAAAACATTGTTGCCAAATTTCCCAATCCACCGCTGCGTTTCTTATTAATCCTGCCGCTGAAACAGTCTATCGGCCTTTCTTGAGTCAATTATTGCATAAAATATGAGTCGTCATAAGCGTGGAATATTAAACACGTTTTCCTTTGATTCATTTGGTTCTTTCATATTTTAATCGGCGCGTATAAAATGCACACTTCAAACGGTTGAGCACTTTGACTAATTTTCCATAGGTTTCTACTTCGTCTACTTGTATTCGGGTTTTATCGGTTGTGAAAAGGCTAACGAAAAACGAGTTTTTAGCAATACCACTTGATGTTATATCTTTTTCTAGCTTTGACAAATCTTCCATCGCAGGAATAAAGATTACAGGTGGGTTTGGCTTGATTTTACCCACCTCGTCCGGCAGACTAATGAATCTATTACTTAGTGAAACATAATTTCCGCTAGGCCGTAGTTTTGGCATAGTTTTCACTGAAAATTTTCGCCACCGTTTTCCTGACGATATTTTTTTCCACTCATCAGCACTCATGTCCATGAGTTTGAAACTGTTGAATTGAATTACAAAAACTTATTTTAGATGAAGCAATTTCTTTCCACCTTGATAGAGTATTAATTAGAGCGTTATTTAAAAACGTCAACGTTAGCCTGGTAACCAAACGTATATTGTGGCAATGCTTCTGTAGAGCCAAACAGATTTCAAGTCTTATAACCACTAATTTCGTAGATTTTACGTCACAAATAAAATATCCTTTCTTATCGTAGGTTAAAAACTTCAACGTTAGCCTGATAACCAAACGTTTATTGCGGCAATGCTTCTGTAGAGCCAAACAGATTTCAAGTCATGTAACCACTAATTTCGTAAATTTTACGTCACAGATAAAATATGCTTTCTTATGGTAGGTTACTTTTTGTAATCTGATAAGATTGGTTTCAAGTTTATTAAGTATATTTAAATTTCAAAGACTGTGTTCGTAATTTATTAATGAACAGAGAAAATTGATAACAGTTAAACAAACAGGTTCACAAAGAACTTACAAACTGATTTGTTTGTCATTTAATACTATATAAGTTGGTGTTTTGTTCACAAATATATGTCTACAATTCGAAGTTCATTAAAACAAAACACAAGGAACTGTGTGAGCGGAGAATTAATAAAAGAAAGCGCACAAATTCAACCCTGAGCTAGAGCAAGTTATGAACTGAACTACTGTTTTTGATTATTCATTTTCAAGGTAATTTACCTTGTTCTTTCCACGTGTGCCTTGTATTCGTTTGCTTTCTTCGTCAAAAGAAACAAGTGCCAACAATTTAGGTCAATGTTAAGAATTTTGTTTTTCTGGAACTTGAGAGGTGCTGTCCAGTGTCTATAGCTTCAATAAACAGAGCGGATGCACTTCAGCGCTAACGCAGTCTATTAGTGCCCAAACAAATCACAACAGCTGCCTAAATATCGAGGAGGAAACAAGCATTTTAAAGACGCGATATCACTGTTAAAAATCGATCCTTCACGCTCGAGATGTAACACATAGTAAAACATCAAAACTTCTGATTACTTTTACAATTATTGGGGTAAAATAATCCAAAAACTGGAAATCACTCTTCAAGACTGTGTTTCATTCGAGCTTGAAAGTTTTTGGTAAGCTTAGGTCTGTGGAACCTTCCAAAGAAAACATAGTCAAACTTATGTGCATCCTAGCAGGATTTATCTTTATCTTTCAGCCGAATGGAAGAAAATATATCAGTTGCTCTGTAGTTTTCTTTTGCCTTGAGGCAGTAATGTAATATCTAATGTCACCTGAATCACTCTTTGAAATATGAAACGTGAGAGTTGATTAATAATCTTCACCTAAGTATTACTTTTTTTTTATTTTATTTTTTTATTTTTGTTTAATTAAATATCTTCCGGTACATGCTTACTCGTATTTAACCTTTCGACGCTTTTAGTTGAGACAGAATGAAATTGAACAAATCAGTTGAGAACAAGGAATATGCACCATTGATTTTACCATGTTTCAGTGAACCGTAGGGTTTTATATAATCAAACTTAATTGCTCTGTAAAGTGTCTTCAATTGATGGTAATGCAAACACCGATGCATTCCGTATGAAAACGTAACTTTACACAGATTTTAAGGACGAATGCCGAGACGAAGCTCGACGTTTCTGCAACACTTTTCATTCCAGGTATATATTACTTCTTTCAATAAAGAGAGAGGGGTTTTCACAAATGCAGAGTTCATTTATGTAAAGTGCCTTCAATTGGTGGTATAGGCAAAAACCTATCCGTTAAGTAGGAATAGTTAGCTGCATACAGAGTTTAGGGACAAATACCAAAGCTCGTTTCGGCAGCACTTTTCATTGTAAGTCGCAATCTGTAAAGTGCCTTCAATTGGTATTATAGGCAAAGACCGATCTGTTACGTAGCGTAGAAAAACATAACTTTACACAGAGTTTAGGGACGAATGCCGAGCCGAAACTCGACGCTTCCGCAACACTTTTCATTCGAGATTTACACCTTTCAATAAAGAGAGAGGTTTTCACAAATGCAGAATTTAATTGTTCTTTAAAGTGCCTTTCAATTAATGGTTTAGGCCAAAACCTATCCGTCACATAGGAATAGTTAGCTGCACGGAAAAAAAGACTGGTAGAATCTATCATCTGCGCTGATGTTGGAGTCAGCTATCAAGCAGATAGTAAATGCAACGTACATTATGGTATATTAAGTTAACTTGTAGGTACATTTTACTATCATTTAATGAAATTTACCATACTTCATTGCTGACTTCAAAATCAACTATACAAATGGTAAATTCTATCAGTTATTTTTTTCCGTGTGCATATAGATTTGAAGGACGAATACCGAAGCTCGTTTAGGCAACATTGTTCATTCCTGGGTAACATCTTTCAATGCAGTAGGTTTTCCTACACCCCCCCCCCTTACGGACCACACTCCTCCTTCTGCAGATCTCCTGCAGAGGCGCAGGAGGATCATACTGCCTTCCCTCCTACCATGCCGACACGCGTCGCACCGTACGCCTCAGCCGCACTATGAATCGCGCTGTGGTGTCAGAGCTCGCTGAGTATTCCATTAATCTCCTCCATCCAAAGCGGAGCGCACAGTTTTTATTCAGACACCGCAAACATAGTCATACATGTATACAACCGCAAACTTATACATATTCGTATGCGGTATGATAACCACCCGTCTCTTTCTGTCCTTCCCGCTTTCCGTAGCAACCGCACTGATAAAGCAAGTGTGAGCGATGATTTCGTTCGTTTTAGATTGAGTTGCATGCTCCCCAAGCTGGCAAAAGCGAACTTTATACTGTTTGTATACAAGTTGCAATCAACGAAGTAAATTCTTATCTGGAGTGACGGAGTACAATGATAATTAGCGTAACCAACGCGGAAGATTTACACGTTAGTACTGAGATGTTGAGGTGTAATTCGTATGCATGTTTTCCTCCTAGTTCTGCAGGCTGATTCTGCTCGTTTGGACAAGACGAGACAAGATAGCGAGAATCGAGCAATCCCATTGGTTTAATAATAGAGTCACGTGACAGATTTGAAGTCATTCAACGGGTTAAAGAGCCATTCTTTTCAAATTCATGACTGTTGTCCGATTGATCCACTCCTCGAAAGACTTGAAATCTGTCTCGTGACTCTATTTAAACCAATGGGATTGCTCGATTCTCGCTATCTCGTCTCGTCTCG
>VMOF01000369.1:28265305-28417191 GCA_011764245.1 Trialeurodes vaporariorum | reverse complement strand
CAGTTAACGAGCTATATACATCCATTGGAATCCAATAATGTATGGGGGTAGTTCTCAGGTTTCACAAAAAACCGAGTCCTAACCTCTATTTGAACTTCCATACGCTTTTCATATATATATTTCTGAAAGATAATGTCCGCTGACGCCACTTTCTCGCTTGGGAGTTTTGGACTTAGCCTGGTGCACAGAAAAAAAGACTGATAGAATTTACCATCTGCATAGCTGATTTTGGAGTCTGCTATCAAGAATGGTAAAAATTTTACAATCATTTGAAAATGCAACGTACCTTCTGGTAAATTAGGTAACGTGTTGGTACATTTTACCATCTGGTGATGTAATGTGCCTGTGTGTTTTACATGCAGGCACATCACCCATTCCGTGAATTTTGGTCGATGGGGGGTTTCGGAGATATCAGTGGTCCCGAATAACTATGCTTCAGAAAACTGGGCTTTTCTCTACACAAGAAAGACAAGTATCAGGCTTATGACGTGATACTTGTAGCTCTTGTCTGGACAACAGCTCAGCGAAAATTCGCTGGGAGATGAGCACACTCCACGTTGACAGATGGCGCGGCTTCTCAAATACATGTGTATGGCGATAGCCGTGCTGTCTGGCGACAGGGAGAAAGTGTGGCATCAGGGTGAGATTCAGCATCTCGCGTCCCGTGTGCATATTGTCCACTCGGAAAATCAGTTTCCGTGTAAAAATCTGATTGGTCGTGATGGGCATGTACGCGCGGGGTGAGAGAGGCTGAAATGAAGCCTCATGCGAATCCTCGAAATTTTCTGAAGTCAGTCGCGTATGTGAGGGCTCCGCGAGGGATTCGCGTTTTGGTTTTATTTTTTTTATTTGGGTTTTTGTGGCCGGGGCTCGCCGGCCGAGAGCTTGCGTTGTTTTGCGTTGTTTGTTGTTGTTGTTGTTTTATCGAATGTTTGTCCAATATAATAAGTGTCTTTTTATAATTCCGTATCGTTTTTCTATTTTATTTTATTTCATCTATATCTACCATTTTGAGTTATACCAAGTCGTGAGTTAGTTTTGTCACTTTTACCGAAAAAGTGTCTGGTGGAGCTACCCCCCCTATCGCTATCGCAAATAAAAAAATAAGCGTTTTAAATGGTGCAGGCCCCAACGGGTAATTGACGTTTTACCCGAAAACGACCTCGCCCTCTCGTGCCAAGCGGTTTTGTTTTAATTTTATTAATTTTCCGAATGGGACGCGTTTCCAAGTTGTTTTTTTGTTTTGAAGTTTTTCGTGTTTTTTTTTGCTCTGTTTGGAAGTTCCCGTAGTTTTTTTCGTGTTTTTTTTTCGTGTTTCTTTTTCGTGATTCTTTTTTTCGTGCTGAAGTTGTGATTGTGGTTACATGAAGTTTATCGTTTCGTAAATTTGCGGACAGTTTATTTTAATTTTATTTGTTGGTTTGCTCGTTTAAATTTTTCTTAAAATTGTATATATTAATGTGATGCTCGCAGTTTCGGGTCTTTTATCCTTTTTTTTCTGTCTTAACAACAAAAAAATGTGTGCTTTTAACTGCTAAACTTGTGAGTCGAAACACCGCGGTTGGTCATGGTTCGGTGGATTATTCGTCGACGATCCAGTGTCCTGTAAAGGTAAAATGATAAGTTAACTTACAACTTATCAATGACTCATTTCCACCATTATTCTGAAGAGCGGCGGAGGGACGCTCTTCTTTTTGAAGCGGCGCAACTTAAAACCAGGTTCTTTTCTTATAATATCGATGGTTCTTTGTGTGTCGGAGAGAGGGATTGTGTCGATGACTTTATTTTCTCGTTTGAGATGGCCATAAGTAAATATCATTGGGATGATGAGTATACCATATATAAATTGTCTCTGCACTTGGGAGGAGCAGCTCTATCATGGTTCCGAGAGAATAGAGCCAGTTTAGAACGATCAAGTTGGATTTACGTAAGACGAAATTTTCTGGAACGTTTTTATCCAGATTCGCTCCTATTAGAATTTTTGATCTGTCACCAATATTTTGAGGAAACGTGCAATGACTATTTTCAACGAAAGTTATCAATTTTACCAGAATACTGTTCTGAAAACATTCGTAGTAGCCAGCTTGTGAAATGGCTCATTGAAGGTGTTCATCCTCACTTTGCCTCAGACATCAAGGCACTGTGCCCTAATGCCACGTTTGACGAGCTAGGTTATGCGGTAGTCACTGTGACTAATCATCAAACACCAAAATTTTCAATGGCGGAAGAAAATAAGAGCGAGGAACCATGTCAACTGTGCTTTGGTTTCGGGCATTTTGCTCCAGAGTGTCCTGATCATACTTGCCAATTTTGCCAGATTTTCGGACATACACGGCCCTTGATTGTCCGGATTTCCAAAAATTTGCCTGTCAAATCTGTGGTAGTTTTAATCACCGCACTTCAGACTGCACTAAGGTTCCCGCCTTAATTTCGGAAAGTGAACTAAAAGTAGCTAAGACTGATTCTGAAATAACATCAACGTCGAAAAAAATTCTAGGAGAGTTAGCAAAAGTAGGAGTTTCTGACAAAATTGACAAGGAGGGAGAGTTTCTGCCTCCTGCCACAGTCAATCAAATGCTTTCAATCAAGGCTGAAATTAAACAAGTCAAGCGAGAAAACTGTGCCTTTGCTTTTCCAGACCTATCAACTGTAGAACTTTCCTGGAACGAGCATCCCGTTTGTTTCGAAAAACCAAAAAAGTATCCTGATGCTGAGAATTCTATCTGTGTCGCAAATTATCAGAGAGCTACTTTCCATCACTCATCACTCGATCAGATACCATCAGCTGATACTTCTGGCCACTTCAATGCGAGGATTTTCAAAATTTGCAAACATTTTTCGTTCTCTCAACTGGCTAGACTATGCTTATTGGCTGACTCATCTAAGGAAATCAAAAGTATCAGCCCGATTTTAAATTCCAAAACCATACCCCTCTTTTTTCGGAAAAATTTCCTCTCGATTAAAAACACCAGATTTTTTAAAAATTGGATGCCCGAATCGTCTAATCGTTGCTTGCTCAAAACATCTCAAATTGACTCCAGAATCATCGCCTTTATACCGAAGCTTACATCAGCTGTCAACTTAGTCGTCAAATCTAAAGCCGCTGCTAATGTTCAACTGTCACTTCCTTTCCGATATTTTGTAGGTTTTTACGAGTCCTTTTTACGCGCTTACAAAAACCCTAAATTGCAGCGATACCAGATAACACGCAAGTGTAAGTTCAAACATCAACGGAAACACTCTAGTAAACGTTTAATTCCGGCATTTATTAAGCATATTTGGAAGACGGAAAATATTGTGATGCGCCACCAGAATAAAATAATGCGTTTGATGCTTCCTGCTTCTCGAAAAAAAAAGAAAAATAAGAAGAAATTGGACCCACCTGATATTTGAAATAATTTCGACCTTTATCCAGTGAACGTGTGCAGTGTTTTTTTTAATGAATGGGCAAATTACGTCTTAAAATTGTGCTTCCCGAGTTTAAATCAGTTTCTCTTCAAAATTAAATTCTCGCATCAATCTCATATTTTTTTATAAAATAATGATGTCTTTTAAAAGAAACAAAAAGTTTCATTTTGTCCGTTTTTTCTTTTTCCAGTGATCTTTAGATTCAATACAAAATTTCAGTCTTAATTTTGATGCTTTATTTTTTTGCCTAAAAATAAAAGTGTGTTTTAGTGTAAGTAAATAATAGTGTTTCTCATAAATAGATCTCGGAGATAGCGTTAGTGTTTTGTTTATCTCGTTATCTATCGTTAACGGTCCCCATTTTTCGCGGCTCATCCTTCAGAAATCTAGAGACTGAAACTATAATGAAAATCAACACTTCCGATGGAAATGCACATCTATAATACCGTTAATTCACCAGGAGGCAGTGGCGTCGCGTGCCATCTGGCAACAATGCAACTGCTCCATTTAAACTCATTAAATATATCGAATTTTCATTGTGCACTGTGAACCCCCTGAATTCGATATTTTACATGAGTTTAAATGGATAGAATACATTGTTGCCAAACTGCACGCGACGCCACTGCCAGGAGGTGTAACATATATTTCTACGCTGCTCAATCACTGCTTTCTATCTTGCTCAACCAATAATACTGCACATTTTCAACTGTAATATCATGGAACAGCTTAAAATCAAATTTGTCATTTTTTCTTACATTGTAACGGACAAAATTGCTTCTCGCCGGTTGAAATCTCACCTGAATAATTAAAATGCCGAGGATTATCGAAAGGACTTAAAATCTCTCATTGCTTCCATAGATTTAAGAAATTAGAAAAGTAAGGAATTAACAATAAGTGTAAGTTTAATTTAACTTCAGTTTAAGTTTCCACGCAGGATATGTCTTGATAAAACACTCACAGGAGTCAAAGATTATGTATTTTCTCTATTTAATAGGTAATTACGTGCTGAAAAAAAAGGGGAAAGGTATAATTCATGGACAAACTTACGAAATTTAAGCTAATTTGAAACTAAACTCATTCAAGTGAGTCAACAAAGTACACTACATTTTTTACGCACTTTTTAAAGCGTGTTTTCCTTGGTTTTAAAATCAAGCAGATTTTTCTAAGTTGCTGTTGTCCTTTAGTCTCTTGCCATTTCTAGTGTACTTTCTTAGATGATATCATCGTAGAGCTTTTCAGGATCCAGATCGCTATACGCAAAGCTTAGAAGCTGTTGCTTTAACTAGCCGTGGCTTTTAGTAGATTTTTTTTTAAAGGACAGTGGACAGTGGCAATTCAGAGGGTGCAGGGGCAACACTGAAGCAGTATGGACTAAATAGTTTAAATTACTCAAGAGAAAGCGCACAGAGTTAAAAAAAAAAATATATATGCAATTACTCTTGTATTTTTGTAGGCTCACTTCTGGAATGAATTTTAATTAGTATATTTTACCTCAACACCTGAATGAGTTCCATTGAATTTGAAAGTTTTACCCGAGAAAAAGGTTAATTTTTATTTTTACAAACGTCTTTTTTTCTCTTCGGATTCCATTAGTGTCATAGTAACAAGGCTCTTCTTTTTTTTTCTTTTTTTTTAAACAAATTTTCTAACATAGGATCTTTTAAGTTTTAAGTTTAATTTGTCTTTATAAGAGACTCATGCGTTCATTTGCCAACCTGATTTTAAATTTTCTTTTAAAAGGGAGGTGATAACTTTTGATTTTTTCTCCCATCTCACTCAGAATTCGCAGACGCCCCGTCTAAGTTCAACCATTCTTTTAAGTAATGTTCACTAAATGGGATCTTTCAAGTGAATCGCGATAACTCGATTAAAATTTCTATCACTTTAACTCTCAAATTTTTAACAATTATTTCCAAAAAAAAAAGAAAGTGTTCAACCTGGCAACGAGGCATTTGTTGCAGTTGGTAAAAAAAAAAAAAAAAAAAAACACCAGCCTACCGCTCAATGTCATGGAGTATCAGCATTATCCGTAACG
Organism: Trialeurodes vaporariorum; assembly: GCA_011764245.1. NCBI lineage: Eukaryota > Metazoa > Arthropoda > Insecta > Hemiptera > Aleyrodidae > Trialeurodes > Trialeurodes vaporariorum. The sequence continues at coordinate 28,411,748 of VMOF01000369.1, read as the reverse complement.
TTGCCGTGAGACAAGGGTGATCGACGTTTCCAGATTTGGCAATTTGACTAAAAATAAACGTTGATGAGTCTGTCTCTCTACTAATCATTTCCTAATTTAACAGTTTCCTTTCTTAAATTAGTTCAATCATAAATCTTCCTGTGCATTTTATTACACTTCTTATGGAATAAAACAGCCAGGGGCGGCTGTTGGAAAAGGGAGGGGGAGGGGCCAGTTTATCAGCAATTTTGTAGCCAAATTTTGATTTAAAAAAAAAAAAAAAAAAAAAAAAAAAAAATGCCAAGTTTTAGAAACTATCATTGTTTTAAGCCTCAGTTAATGTTATTTTGCCGTTTCACTGTTTTTATTATTAATTTATGTGACAGTTATCTTCTCAAGAACTACCATCTCTCTTTATCAGGGATACCAACATAGCGACATTCCGTTTTTCACGATAAAACACTCGGTAAAATCTACCAATAACAATTTCTGAAAGTACAAAGCGACTTCAAACAAAACTAAATTTTAATTCTACGAATATACGATCAAATTTTACAACCAATTTATTACTATATCGAGTATTATTCGACATTTCTCAAAATGTGACTGTAAATTCGGTATTTACCATCAAGCTCAATACGTTGTAAAGAGTCTTGAATTTATTGACTTCAAGATCATGATGTTTAACACCAAGAATCCAACAATCAGAGAGGATTCAAATGAAAATGATACAAATGTGCCAAAAAGTTGTTTGAGTATTATTCAATTTCATGCTGTTTATTTTTTAAGTTAATTTTTAAATGTACTGTTTAAAATAACTCATTAAGTTAACTTAAAACCCAAAAACTGGGCCGAAGCACTGGGTCAGTTAATTCTAAATAATAAGTATGCAAACATTAATTGTTTTACATACTTTCAATAATGTCAAAGTCCAGTTGCTCAAAACTGCCTCCCAGGTATTTCAAGGGCTTCGTTTTGCCTTTCACCATTCTTATTATGTTCATTTTTCTGCCACCCTTTCTTTTTATAGTTTGTATTCATAATTTAGTCCGTAGAATCCCACGACAAACGATCGTATACAGCACAAACGAATCTCAAGTCCCGAGTGACAAATCCTATCTCATTTCAGTGCAGGGTTGTCAGATGACTCCCGTTCCAATTAAAGTTTCGCACAGTATTCTTACGCAGGCTTAGTTATAAAAAAAAAAAAAAAAAAAATCTATTCGCAGTTACTTACAGCTCATTATCTTCATTAGTCATTTAAAATTTTAACTTTCAATCACTTATAGTCTTATTTTCTAATTTGATTTTCATAAACCGGATAAACTTTACAACCCTGCTCTAAGAACATCATTCGTTGAGTTATATTCACCTTTCTGTCTTAGATCAGCATTTTCCGCTCGATCGAGAGCTCACTGTTTACATATTACGTATCGAGTTTCCCTCGTGGAGAACTCGGTCGATACTATTCTCATCTACGATCAGCTGAGTAGCACCATGGGCCACTGAACTCTCCGTGACCTTTCATCGACTAAAATTCTCTGAGAACTCGCTGTTTTCGTTTATGAAGGGATTTAAAGATGCGAGGGCGCATCTAATTGACAAGGAGGGATGTAATGTGCCTGTGTGTTTTACATGCAGGCACATCACCCATTCCGTGAATTTTGGTCGATGGGGGGTTTCGGAGATATCAGTGGTCCCGAATAACTATGCTTCAGAAAACTGGGCTTTTCTCTACACAAGAAAGACAAGTATCAGGCTTATGACGTGATACTTGTAGCTCTTGTCTGGACAACAGCTCAGCGAAAATTCGCTGGGAGATGAGCACACTCCACGTTGACAGATGGCGCGGCTTCTCAAATACATGTGTATGGCGATAGCCGTGCTGTCTGGCGACAGGGAGAAAGTGTGGCATCAGGGTGAGATTCAGCATCTCGCGTCCCGTGTGCATATTGTCCACTCGGAAAATCAGTTTCCGTGTAAAAATCTGATTGGTCGTGATGGGCATGTACGCGCGGGGTGAGAGAGGCTGAAATGAAGCCTCATGCGAATCCTCGAAATTTTCTGAAGTCAGTCGCGTATGTGAGGGCTCCGCGAGGGATTCGCGTTTTGGTTTTATTTTTTTTATTTGGGTTTTTGTGGCCGGGGCTCGCCGGCCGAGAGCTTGCGTTGTTTTGCGTTGTTTGTTGTTGTTGTTGTTTTATCGAATGTTTGTCCAATATAATAAGTGTCTTTTTATAATTCCGTATCGTTTTTCTATTTTATTTTATTTCATCTATATCTACCATTTTGAGTTATACCAAGTCGTGAGTTAGTTTTGTCACTTTTACCGAAAAAGTGTCTGGTGGAGCTACCCCCCCTATCGCTATCGCAAATAAAAAAAATAAGCGTTTTAGTGAAATGTATCAAACTTGATACCAAACTTCCTAAATTCCTCCTTCCTCGGGAGTCAAACCCTGATTGAACAAATCTCTCATACCGTGCACCTCAATAGTAAAATCATTTTTTTTTGTAAAAAAAAAGAAAAGAACGCAAAAACCAGAGATACAACCACAACAAATTGTAAAACTCAGAATATTTGGATTTATATTTTTTTTTCTTCTTAGAAAGGATAAAATTTGACAACATCGCTTAGCTCCAATAAGGCATTGTAATCTGATGGAGCTCTCAACACTCATTAAAAAGCACAGCGCGCATATAAATATAAATGCTTTAAAGAATAACGATTTAATTTTCAAGGCAACAGATTTATTTATGCACCCTTAATTGCTATGTCCTCCCCGACGAGGAGTTGATTTTTTCTTCCGGCGAGTCAATTTGAGAATTTTCAAGCGAGCAGAAAGTAAACTGTACTTAGCGCCCGTTCAAGCATCAAGAGTGCATTAAGTTTTCATCTCCCTGCTCTGTATGCTCTCTCACTTTCTCTCTCTTTCCCTCTCTCTCTTTCTCTTATCTTCGTTCGACGTTTCACTACACGATTTGCTCACCCAAACAAGCTTTGCAAACGTATTTCTGCTTTTCCTAATGCTTCATTCCTGCACCCTGCATTATTTGTAGCGTCTTAGTTTAGATTCTGAGTTTCAACAAGCACTTGGTTTTAACTAAATGGCTCTTGCGGAAGCTTCGAATGGATTTTGCTCGAGCATAATGCGAGCGAAAATACTGTATTTTCAATATCGATATTTTCCCCTTGAAAAGAGCTATAGGAATATCCAAAACATCGAACTTATTCAGTTGTGTATTAAAAAAAAAAATAAAAAAAAAAAATAAAAAAAAAACAAGCAGATAGTTCTGACACTACAGTGTCAGAGAAGGCGCACCTTGAGCAAATTTGGTCCCTCATAAATCAAATTCCATTTCCATCATCTCAAAAATAATCTGTCCAGCAAAAATCCGGGTCCAAACAAGGGTGCGGCGAGTGGGTAGGGGTTAGGACCACTACGTGCGATCTGAGGACAAAACCCTTCGAATATTCCACCATCTCAAAAAAAAACCGTCCAGCAAAAGATTATGTACGAACCTATGTGCGATGAGTGGGGGGGGGGGTGTAGAACCACTACGGACAATCTTAGAACAATCCCTCCGAATTTTCCACCATCTCAAAAAAAAATTGTACAGCAAAAGTTCAAGTTCGAACCTGAAAGCGGTGAGTGGGGGGGGAGGGGGGCGGTAGGACCACTCCGGACAATCATAGAACAATTCCTTTGACTTTCTCACTGCACATCACTAAACGCACGTAATAAACAATCAAGTACTCATAAAACAATTTTGAACCCCCTTTAGTAAAAAGGTAGTCAACAATATAGTATGTCCCGCAAAATAGGGAAATGAAAAAGTGATCAGTAGTAAGAAGAAATCGGACCATGCCGAGTCATTGGTTATTGGTCCAGCCAGTCAGACCTCAACGCTCTTAACAGCTTAGATCAGCTCCAAGATGCTCATGAGACCGGAAATGTTTCTCGCAGTTTCTTGAAAGTAATCTTGGAGTCCACTGAAGGCATTATTTCCATGCAAAAATTGGTCTGCAGGTTAACTGGCAGTGACGGCTCTATCAATTTGGCAACACTGTTTTTGTCTCTATTGATTTTATATGTAAAATGATCGATTTTTGGGCAGGCGACTGGCCTCGCCAAGAATCGATTATTTTTCATGATGTGTTAAAGTAGAGAAAAACAATGTTGCCATATTCCATTAGCTGGCACCGTTCTTTGGTTGCCCGGTAAAAAATTTGAACGTGAAGTGTGATGCCAAGTAAAACAAAGAACGCCATGGCAAAACGTAAGAAAAGATGAAGAAGTTACAGTGAGTCAAAAGACATCTCTCCTAAATGTCCCCATGACGTCCCACGACTGGTGACAGGCATTCGATCCGCGCACAATGGCCGAAATACGTCAATCAAATCTCGAAATGATAAAAAATAAACTGTAGGGAATACCCTACGAACACTTTCTCACACCATTTTTATCTGAGGAAGACCCCCAGACCCCCCTCCCCCCACCACTAAAGAATTCTGGAGGAGACCCCCTAACCCCCTAAAGAATTCTGGGGGAGACCCCCCCCCCCCAAATTTCAAATATTTTCACCTCCGGACATAACTCTGCCTTCAAGCCGAAGAGTTTGCAATTTTGTAGAGAAGCTGTAGGAGTAGTTGCCTATTTTGTTATTTGAAGGCTAATTGAGAGCCTTAATCTGATGTTGCTTATAACAGGGTCTAGAGTAATTCCAGATTCCAATAAGTTTTTATTTTTTGAGCTGCATTAATTATATTTGCTCTTTGTTCTATTTTTGGGAGTTTCTTTTTCCCTTAGTTTTTATACCTAGCAGGTCGAAATGTACTGATTCTTGCATTTCCTCCATTGAGTACTATGTTTGGTTTCTTCTTTCAAACTGTGGATCTTCAAAATAATTTTTTTGTTTAATAGATTAACCCCCCTCCAAAGATGTACGTAAGTAAGTCGTAGATTGCGCAAACAAAATTTCAACAAAATTCATTCAGCCATTTTTGATTGACTTCTCTTTATAAAATTAATTTTCCTTGAATATTCTATTTTTTGGTGTGATGAAACCTATATTGCTTTTAAACAGCTTTAGACTTAAATGTTGTATATTGTAGTAATACATTGGAAAAAAATTTCTGCCTAGGCTGGTTGCAAACGTTTTGATGCAATTTTCATCGAACTTAATTGAGTCATACTTGAATTACTTATTCCAATCATTATGTTTGTCTTCATATTTGCTTACAATTATAGTTTCAAAAGAGTTTTGCTCGATTGTACCTATATTGCCCCTCGAAACGGTCTTAAGGTTTTTATGAGGACTGTACCAGAAAAATATTTTAGTGCACACAGTGCAGTGTTTAGTGTATTTTTTAACACATTATGTTTGTGAAAAGTTTTGTCAAAATCCATCCCATTAATGATTAACTCCAAGTTTAAAATTAATTCCTCACTTTCATTTTTTCTTTTTTTTGGACAAACACCCTATTTTGATTTTTTTTAACTCTCTTAAGGGTTGTATATTGTAACTGTAAGGGCTACTTTCTTTTGTAAACTAATTGTAGATTTTATTTGCCAGATTTTGTCAAAATTCATTGGACCAAACAGGAATTATCCGAAATAATAAGATTATGTTTTTATTTGCTTATATACCCATATTTTTTTCTCAATTGCACCTATATTGCCTCTTGAAAAGGTCTAATCGGTTGTTTATGGTGATCAAGAGAGGAAAGTATGTTAGTACTTTGATAGTAGATTGTGTGTAAAAAGTTTCATGAAAATTCATCCAGCCATTATTGATTGATTCCAAGTTTTAAGATTACTTAATTTCTCACGATAATTCCATTTTTTGGCTCGAGCGCACCTATTTTGATTTTTTAGACGGTTTTGAGGGTTGAATATTGTAACTATGAGTGGTTTATTTTATAGTAGGCTGAATGTAGATTTTTTTTGCTAACTTTCATCCAAATTGATTGAACCAAACCTGAACCATCCCAAATAATAGGATTATATTTTTATTTGCTCATATTCCCAAATTTTTTGCTCAATCGCACCTATATTACCTCTTGAAATGGTTTTATTGGTTGTTTTGGTGACACAGAGAGGAAAATATTTAAGTTTATTGATAAGATAGTGTGTACAAAGTTTTATCAAAATTCATGGAGCCATTATTGATTGACTCCAAGTTTTAAGATTGATTTCTCACGATAATTCTATTTTTTGGCTCGAGCGTGTTTATTTTGATTTTTAATCAGTTTTGAGGAATGAATATAGGAACTATAAGTGGTTTATTCTATAGTAGGCTGAAAATAGATTTTTTTTGCTAACTTTCATCAAAATTGATTGAGCCAAACTTGAATTATTCCATTTTTATTCATTTTTATCCATTTTACCATTGATTTTAGTGAAAATCATTTTTTCCCCATAACTACCCTAAAAGTCAAAATTTCAAAAAAACAAAAAAAGTGCCTCTGGGAAATCTAAAACGCAACAACTGTGCAAAATCTGGATGCATAAGGATCAATGGTTCAATAGTTATGCCTAGGTACGGAGTGACGGACAACCGGACTGACGGACAGACGCCACAGAATTTTTTTACCTAAATCTCTCTAAGTCAGAGAGGGTTAAGAAATATGAAAATATGATGGAAGGATGTTCTTATGGATGGTATTAGACATGATGAGAGGCCATTACTTTGACTAAATCATGATTGACTTTGTTGTGAGAGGCCAACTATCGTAACAAAATACCTTGAAAATCTCTGCGCCATCAGAAGAAATTGACTCGCTAACACAATTTTCAGAAAGAAATGGATCGCTGACTCATATTTCAGCATAAAAGACGCTAACTTACTTTTAACCAAATTGTGAGGCGCAAACTCAATTTACTACAAAAGTCTAAGTGCGAAACTTTTAGGCATGACTGATCAACCTCAAAACACCTAATCAGTCTCTAATTCTGATCATTAGCGTTAAAAATATTTAAATATTAAAAGTGAACACTGAACAGTCATCAGTTCAACCAAAGATAAATAAGAATTCTGAGCATTGAGATAGTGAAAGTCTTGCTGCTTGGACTCTCCGTTTTGCGTTTGACCAAACGCTATAATTAATTATAATAATTACATTTACATGAAAAAAAAACAATCACTCAGAACGGCAAATGATTGGTTCACTTGATCACCTAGAATAAATACCGGGACAATTTGAAATCATCACTAATCAGAAAGTGAGGTTAGTAAAAATTTTTGAAGTAGAATAACTTTAAGAAAACGTGAATCAATGAACATCTAATTACTTCCAACACACTCGAAATTCAGTCGTGATTGGGAAAACATCAACTTTTCAAATGAAATTGGCATTAAAAAAAAACAGGAAACAACCTAAAAATCACGACATCAAAAAAGCTCATTTTGCCATTTGACCACAAGGGGGCGTAGTATACTCTATTGAGTAGCAGACCGATTTCAATAGGCGCACGTAGTACCTACGGTGCACCTAAAAATAAAAAAAAAAATAATTGGAAATTTTACAGTACTCTCACTCGAATAAATAATCGTCAAAGGAAAGGGGGTAGTAGAATTAATATTTAGTATTTCTCAGTCTTATTTGTCCTACGAAATGTTCATTTGCATCTAACCTACACGAAAAAAAAGACTGGTAGAATCCATCTGCATAGCTGATTTTGGAGTCTGCTATCAAGTATGATAAATTTCTAGGTGATGGGGTTTTTCTTTGTGTGCTTTTCTTGTTCCAACTCTCCAATTTTTCAAGTTATTTGTTTGTTTCATTTTATTTTTCTCCTATATAATTATAATTTTTAAAGAATTGAGAGTCGATCTAAAGAACGGCTTTTTTGCTCATAGATAATGCATTGACATTGCATTGAAGAAGAAAGCAGGAGCATAGATATACGCACAAATAAAAATCCACAAAATTACGAGAAAATGCTAATAGTCCGACAGGCTAAGAGATAGAAAGTCTACGTGCGTCTCACACTGTGATTTAAATCACTCGTAGAAACCAGAACTTCCGTTCCAAGTACAGTTTTCTTGGACTGCTGTCAGAGTCAAGAGAATGAAAAAAAAATTGGGAATTCTGTTTGTGTCATGGAAAAAAGTCACATGGACTATACACAACTGTAATATTAGAGGTAGCTCCAGGTAGCCCGAAAGAGTGTTATAAGTCAAAGTAAAGCAATGATTTAAATACGTAAGGTACTTTTACTCTTCAATGAATGCCAAAATCATGTTTGCCTCATTTATTAACCCCATAAATTGCAGAATGCAAGGTTAATTGATTCTAGCAAAATCGGTTCAGAATAGAAACGAGTTGATATGAGTAATAAAAACCGGAAAAATCAATCAATTGAAAATGATATTTCTTCGGAAAATGTACACCGCAATAAAAGGAACGAGGTTCAAGTATATTTCTGTGAATTGAAATTCAATTTTCAATTCAAAATACTTACACGCACATAAATTTATTGAACAATGCAGATTGGCAATAACGGTAGCTATTGTATTTATGGTTTTCGCTTAAACTATATAACATTGTTCGAAACTGGTGGAGGCTTATCTCCTACCAGCTAATGTTGCCAGATTTAACGGCACATAGGAAACACTAACACATCTAACCAGATTTTGATATTTTTCTAGCAGCACTGCATATCATATTGACTTAAAGTTCCGCTTTAAAATATAAAGCTCTCAATGATTTGCGTAGCTGTTTCCACAATATTTTGATTTGTTTTTCTCAGAATTTCCTGAAGTGAAAGTGGCAGCTTAGGAAAGCATTTCGTTTGTAAGCAAGTAAAAACAAAAATTCAAAGATCTCACCACACGGACTGGAATCTGGTTCAAGTAGTTACCTGCAACAGATTAAGCAAACATTTAAATTATTATTGATGCCTCCACAACGCCAAAATATCCGTAAAAACTAATTTGATGAAAGCAGTTGTTTGAAAAAGCATCAAATTCAAAGAAGCAGGTTATAGGTATACTGAAATTAGTGATTATAGTTCAGCTGAAAATGGCAGGCTTGCCATTTTCCGAATCTTCAGTGGATTTGTTTTCAAATTACGCCATAATATGAGGAGTGCTCCTCACTCAATCCATTAATTTGTCTTCCTCCCTCTTAGCCTACCTATATAAATGCGCAATGTTGAAGAACATAGAGAATAGAGATTGGGGTACAAGTTGGCAAGGTGCAAGTATGTACCCTCTCCTCCATCGAATCCTAACGAGAGCGAGAAAGAGGACGGAGAGAGAGAGAGAGAGAGAGAGAGAGAGAGAGAGAGAGAGAGAGAGAGAGAGAGAGAGGAAGTTAGACAGAGAGAAAAGGAAAGAAAGAGAGAGGGAGAGACACACATTTCTGGATCCGAATATGGGAGTGCTCTTTCCGAGAAATCAGAATTATGATTGAGTTAGGCTTTTCGCAGCTACTCTGTCGCTCAGTGCAATAATCTTTTCGAAGCTCGTTAGTCACGAGATTAAATTGAGAGTCGCAAAGGTGAGCGGTCTAAAATGAAAATAATGAATGGGCGGGAGAGAACGCAAAATGAAACTTGCTGAGAGAAACGAAGACGAAGAGCGACGAGCGTAGTGCACAATCTTATTTTCTCTCTCTCTCTCTCTCTCTCTCTCTCTCTCTCTCTCTCTCTCTCTCTCTCTCTCTCTCTCTCACTCTCTCTCTCTCCGCATGAAGAAGATCAACACCTCCTCCTTTTCAACCGCTTCCTAATCCTATCTCTCTCCCTTCACCGTGGCACTCGAAACACTCAAAGACGCTCCTTGCGGCTGACTCCGTCCGCGCGGACAATAACAGGAAAGAAAAAAGTCTGAAATTTACGACATTTTCCGTTTCTCTCTTCTCCAACCTAACCTCCCCCCACCTCCTCCCAATCACAACTTTCCCTCTCTACACGACCCAATTCGAACAACAATCTACTGTACTCGAGCCCAATTATGATAGAGTATACATAAGAGGTAGAGGAGGAGGAACTCATTCTCTCCTTAGTTTTGACAGGTTTCCGTTGCATGTATAATCCTTATATAGGGTGACTATAAAAAGGGACCTACCCAAGGAGTTTTGACTCATGAATCATTTTCAAAAACTCATAACTGTTTCATAAAAAATATAGCCAAAATGTTTACTTAACGCTTAAGAGTGCCAACTAGTAAACAGTTTTCAGACACAGAGACATTCATTCATGTTTTATTCACCCTTTGGTTGTTTGCGACGAGAATTGAATTTGTTGATTTTGAGGAACTTCACACACTAAGAGTTCTTTAAAAACAAGGAAACACGTTTACTTTGTGATAGTTTTCCTTGCGTGAAGGAAAGTTCTGTTGCACGAAGGAGAATCACTGTCACAACAAGGAATCTTTTACTTGTAGCAGCAGACATTTTCATTTTGGGTCAAAGGAATTCCCTCTTAGTCAATATTTCACTGTGCAGGTTCTTTAAAACAAACGGAATACACCTTGGATTAAAAAAATAATTCTCTCAGTGCATGGGTCCTTTTTTATACGCACCATGTATATGATGTCATGATACGCTCTTTGAGCAGATTTTACAGGCTGTCTGATCCATTAAACTGCATGATCTTTTGAGCCGAATGAATTTATAGTTGCCAATTTCCATTTCGTAATAGAAACTGTAAACGTATCCAGACGTACGGCAATAATTGATTTTAAAAATGGTATAACCAGTGGCGTAGCCAGGGGGGGGGGGGGGGGGGGGGTCCAGGGGGTCTGGACCCCCCCCCCCCCCATGACACCAAAATTTGTCCTAAAAAAAGGTCATTTTTTGCGTTTTCTGACAAATTTTACCAAATTAGTATCTTTGGACCCCCCCATGACAATTTTTTGGGCCCCGGACCCCCCCCCCAGAAAAATTCCTGGCTACGCCACTGGGTATAACATACACTCCTATAAATATTTTGACGAAAGTGCAAACGACACATGAAAGTTTAAGCAAATATGTGTTTTTGTTTGTTTTTTATTTTTTTTTTCATTGCTACAATATTATAGATTATGATCGCCTTAAAGAGGTTAACGAAGGAAATGTCCTGAGCACACTTTCTCTCACATCAAATTTTGTGGAGAAGCTTTCATTAGACTCCTCCTCCGACACCATTAAAATTTAGGAGCAAACCTTCAATATATTTTTCGAGGGACTGGAGGGTCTTGGTTTAAAAACCTCGAAATCTAATGATGTTCATCTAGATGATATTAGTTGAGTATTTGTTTTACTTCCTTTTTATTTGACATTGGATGGGACTTTGACATCATGAAAACTCTGTTTTTTCATAGAATCAATCAAAAACAATGAATATCATCTCTGAAAACTGCAGAAAAGAACTAATGAGTTCTGGAATCCCTAATGCAGCCAATTTTTTCCAAGGGACCCAAAACCAAAACGTATTAAATTTAAATGCTCGCACACTTATTCCATAATTCGTCAAAAAAAGGTTTGATCTAATTTTATATTTTCCTTCCTGCTATTAGAACTGCGGAACGCAGTCCGAAACCAACAGATTTGTTTTTCAGACATGTGACGGAATTGTGTATGTTTTTAAGGCTCCCGCTTCTATGAGCTCTTATGACGGGAGTAAATTATTGCGAGTTATAATCTCTAGGTCGAAAAAATTATTTTAATTTTGTATCCTTGCCAAGCTCTCAAAAAGCGCATTGCTTGTCAGCGGGGAGAAAAAAAAATCAAGTTTATGTTTGAATGGTGCTTGAACTGAATATGTACGTCTGTATCAGCACATATTTTTACATACATATATATGTATCTCGACAAAACTAAATAAAATAAAAAAGCAGTTGAATCAACATAGTTATGAAAATTGAGAATACTCGCCGGCGGATGAAATGGCTTGGAATTAAAGAAGCGATTCATTTCAACTGCATGCGTCACTGAGTCATTCCGTATGAATAATGCAAATTTATTATTTTTAATGTCAATTAGCGTCATTAATTAAGCTATAGTAAAGTAAATATAATGAAATAAAGAAAATAAATCATATTTATTCTGAGCTATAAAAGCTGTTCATTTGGAACCATACAGCATTTGAGTTTGTCAATGATCACGTTCTGTTTTTTTAAATTTCTGCACAAGTGAATTGATTAAAGTGCCAAAAAAATTATGTTGGGTCATTGTTCCAAACAAAGGGTTCCTTTGCTCTACATTATCTCAGAGTTTTATTAAAAACCATAATGATAGAATACTGATGATCTCGTTAGAAAATTGATAAAATGCCAAAGGATGGATTTCAAAGTCTCAAGAGTTTATCCTCTGGAGACATCCCCTTTTGGGAGTTTACTCTTTATAGTGGGTGTAGGAAAGCCCGCTGTTAACTTTTTTTCTTAAAATCTTATGAGCTAATTTTTTTTATTTTCTTTTTATTTTATAGTTTTGAAAGTAATTAGCTATAAATTTATCTTTGACCCTTTTAATACCACGCTCAATCTGTTCGTTTTTGTAACTCGATCTCTGATTGACAGCAAAGGCAACAATATCCAAATTGTTAACATTATTACAAAATCATGCGGTTCACTGAACGCCTTCAATTAACGAGATAGGCAAAATGAATACAGATGAGCAGGAATAGAAAATAATGCATTCTTAGTTTGAGCGAGTTAGTTCTAGATTTGATTTCTTCTAGTAACATGAACCCGCGGCCGATCGTTTACTTTCACGTTAAACCGATGGTAATTAAAGACTGTCTATAAGTGACGCTGTTGATCGAGCATTGTACGACTTGGCCGTTGCTATGGTAAACATAATTAATAGTCCCAATTTCGGTAGTACAAATATTATAAAGGTTACCCGTCATTATAGCTTTTATATTACTACCGAGAATGGGACTGTTAACTAAATGGTTAACATAGAAACGGTAGTCAAGTTCTTTAATACACTCAAATGACTATAACAGTGACTCAAGTGTCTATAAGTGACTCGCGTCACTTATAGACAGTTTTGACAATACGTTGAACGTAAAAGTAAACGATCAGCCAACCGGGTAGTAAAATAATTAAGAAAGAAGAACAAATTTGGTGTTGCGTCGTTTACTAATGTTCCTTGGTCCTACGTACCCGCGCTCTAATAATTTGGAATCTTTAGAACATTATATTTCCGCACAGGATATTAGTTTTTAATGCACGCTGATAGATATTGTTCCTTTAGTTTTACACTTTATGAGAAAAAAAGAAACAGAAACCGAAGAGAAATACAGTGAACATTTATGAAGACGAAGACTCAGAAAGGAGAACCAGAAAAATTCCCAATCGGAAATTTACTCATTGCTGAGAATATTTCCAATTTGGAATACTTTCGGCCGTTAAAACACTACTTTGGTTACACATGGTTAGGCTGATATTCAATGATTGCTCAGCTGAGCTTATCTCAATAAAAAGCAGAGAAAAAGAAACGAGTATGTCTTAGTGAGTCTCACTTGTGAAGAGTTTATCTCGGTTTTATGACGCATTCCTGTATTTTTCCCTTGTTACCACAATAATGTCTTCTGTTAAATCTACAATTTTTCATATACATATGGTTTTTACAACTTCAATAGATTACTGATCAGTTGCTTGTAAGTATTCTTGTCATTTATACCACTCAGCGGCGTCATATTTATTTATACCCTTGATTAAAATCATATAAAAAGATTCTCCAACGCTAATAAGGTTCTTACAAAATGGAATTAAGACCAAAAATAAAGAGCAAGAAAAGTAATTTCAAATTCTTTGAAAAAGATTTGATTATATCTTTAGAATCAACCGACTTTTGCCTTTTTGTTGTCAAACTACTTGATATTTTTCGAGCGTTGTGGAGATATACTCCAGTAATTTTTAAGAGCACCCACGACATTAATAAATGGGGGGCACTCCTAAAGCCCTGAATTATCACCACCTTGCTTCTCAACCATTTCAGCGCAGAGATAACCAACTAAAACTGCTGCAAGATATACATATAGTTTCACTAAACCACTTCAGTTTTCAATACAACCGAATAAAAGTTTGAGGCCCCAACAAAAGCCCCTTGAAAATTGAGGATCAAAGATAGGACGGCACGCGTTGATCTGTTTAGATAAAAGATATAAGAAACTACTCGAACTGCTTTCGATGAATTCTATCAATGAAAATTGTCAAAAGATGATGAAAGGAGTGTTTCAATATTCTCCTACCTTTGCCTCGTATTCGAGCCGAAACAGAACAGTGTCAAGCTCACTGATGTGTGTGATACGACACGTGTAGCCCAAAACTTTTGCCTTTACCTTCACCCGACTTTTAAGACATGTGACAAGACAAAATCAATCAACCATGTTCTTCTTCTCACTCTCTATCAATTTGCTCGGCTTTATATAGGTAAACAAAGCGCTCGAGGAATCTGTAGATCCGACCCTTTTCATGTTTGTAGTTGTTCAAAGCAGTTAAATGAAGAAATTTTCGAGTTTTTGCTTTCCTGTTCATGGTTTCGGAAAACTCAGAATATCTAATTGTGACGCGTCATAGGGAAAGGTACATTACCTTCTATTTAGATAATAGAACTAAGTTATCAGTACCACTGCAAGGAGATGCAGATTACGATCATTATGGTGCAGAACGTGCACGGATATCTTGATAAGCGAGATATGTTGGTTTATACTTATAATATTAAATTCAAAATGATTTCTTAAAATCGTTATCTTGGAACCTTTGTCCCTAAAAGGTAAGTATAATATTAATTCCTTTGCTGATTGCGAATATGATGAATATGTTGGCACAAAAAACGCTGAGATATCTGGAAACTTCCACAAGATACGTTCATTGCTCTTAGGATCTAAAGTGCAAAATTATCTCCTGATTTCGTTGCTCTAAAAATTTGCTCTCGGGAAATAAGGCACATTTTTCTGCGACGTATCACAATTTAACCCCCTAAGGACCAGGTTGGCTCAGAACGCCACTCCTCCGTTTATTTATGGACGGTAGTTAACTGTTTGTACTTGGCAGAGTTGAAATTGTCTATTCAACGCATTGAAGGCGCGCTACGAAACCTTATCTTGTACATATCTTATTGTGGCATTACCTTATCTCTTATCATCGATATTTGCGTTCATCTGGAATGAAGACTGAAACAATGTGAAATATGAGAGGGGAAAAAAAAAGTTTACTCTGACTTGGCATATAAGGGGGGGGGGGGTATTTATTTTTTATTTTTTTCATCGTATTTAACACACTCTTCTAGCGCATATTAAATGGAGTCAGTGCTCCAAAAGTGAAGCCCGTTTCTGACTGATTGATGGGGATATTGCAGACAGTATATAGCGGCTCATTTAATCCGGCAAAAGTGCTCTTTTGTGATTTTAACTAATGCAATAAGAGCAATTCTTGGTGAAATACGGTACCTCACCAAAGGATCTATTATTTTACTCACATTGAGTATTTATGGGCGGGAATCAAGCCGCCAAATTGCATGAGCTGTCACTAAGTATTGAAGACGAGTCTATGTATCCGCGATAAGGAACATTTTCAAATGATCGTTCCTAATTGTTAGATTTGAAACACTAGAGGGAAATCTTTTCTCTTAATCTTGTAGCTTACATCAGTAAAATGTTGAGGGGGTGCTTGTTGATAAAAGTGTTCATTTTTGAGACATTTTTTAAACCGGAGAATTCCTGAGGCAATGTTTAATGCACCAAGGTTTCTTTCTTTTCTTTTTTTTTTGATCGGTGTAAGTAATTAAAAGGCGTTAATACGCGTCTCGTCGATGTAAAGCAATCAATTTTATTGGGCAAAAAACCCCTTGAGCAGTCCTTGACTCATTAAATACTTTCTTTTCGCTGATTAAACACAACCAAAAGAGACTGGAAAAGAGATTTAGAAGAAAAGGACAATCAAACATCTTCTCGTTTATAAAAGCGAAGGATCCCGACCCACCTTCTGAAACACATAAATTTTGGCATCAATTGAGTGATAAATTATTAACCACTACTGCACAAGACCCGCAAGGCAGGTAACTTCTGAACGTTGGAGCGTGAAAGAGCGATAGAAAGGGCGTAGAGAGCGAGAGAGAGAGAAAGAGAGATATAGTTCATTTAGTCGCAGACTCTCTCCTTTACGGCCTTACTAATGAAAGTGCGACTTCCGTGAAGCCAGGGGCAGATTAGCCTCCTCTATCTCGGAAATAAACATCCATCAATTAGGCCGCTGGATCAATTTAAGTCGCTGCGCTTAGACCGGTTTTCCTCGTTTTGGCTCGTTTGCCAATGTTGCCAGATTTTTCGTAGAAATGATTAACTTTTACCTAGAGTCAAAGGGGAAGAATCGGACATTTATCCAATAAATGCCAACACTGTGACGTTTGGAGACTAGAGAGGAGCTCAAATGTTTATCATCCCTCGGCTTGCTTTCGAGAGTTTAGTGTCGTTTTGTGACGTGCGGAGAGAGATTTAAGTCTCTCAAGTCACTTTGTTGTTCGGGCGGCGGTGGTCGAGAACCGAGACTCAGCACACAAGCAAATACACCTCGAGACTCAAGATGGAGTCAGAAGTGAACGACAACTAGTCAATGTGGTCAGAGGTAAACCGAACTGTGACGCGTGGCATTGTTGTCACCTCGCTTTGCCATCGCACTCACACGCGTCTCTCCGTCTCTCCGTCTCTCCGTCTCTCCGTCGACGTAACCTTTGCTAGAGTCGCTTGGATAGCCGATGGATTTTAAAGTGCGACCCATAACATCCTGAATTATTTAATTTTTTTTTTTGATCATTCGTATAAACAACCCTTAATAAAGTAACCCCCAAACCTTTAAAAAAAATTGTTAGCAATTCTAGAATGCCCAAAAAAGGCTGATGCCAAATGACATTTAATCTATAACATCTAATCGTCAATCTAATACCCCCGAAAAATAAAAACTACCCTTCTATTGTAGCCATATGGCTAGTAGCTACGCTAGGATTTTATGGGTTTTAAAAGATTCGCAAAACGCGGCTGCACTAATTTCAACACCATTGTCTATGATTAACTGTTTCACATAGTGAATAGCGGGAAATTCAAACTTGATCAAATAGATGTCGGTTTTACGCTAAAGAAAAGCATCTAAGCCAATCAAATTCCTCAGTGCATATAGCGGGAAATTCAAACTTGATCAATTATATGTCGGTTTTACGCTAAAGAAAAGCATCTAAGCCAATCAAATTCCTTGGTGAATAGCGGGAAATTCAAACATATAATTCCTGATCAATCAGATTTCGGTACACTGAAAAAACATCCTGGGTTAGATTTACTTTAATTTGGTTAAACTTTACTATACTCCTCGTTTCGGAATTGGACAACTACACACCCTGTGTTAACCCAAGCCAACCTATATGATAATATTCACTATACTGTGTGTAGTTTCATCTACCATAGGCAATTATAGTTGTTTTTAACCAATTTTTGGTTTCAAATTAACCAAAGGATGGTTTAAATTTAACCAGGTTATACGGTTAAAATTTTACCAGGATTTGGAAAGGGGAGTGAATGTAAGGGAGAGGGAGGGGATGGATTCATTCAAAGAGAAGCGACTCAATGCGTGCTCTTTTCTCTTCATATATTATGAAGATCGTCTCCATGGACCACTTTACCTCCTAGGGCTTTAAAAAGTATTTTCATGTTATCCGAGGTGCCTGTCAGTAGGTGATCAAGGCGTAGCCCTTCTAATGGAAAATCTAAAAAAATAGCGGAATTTTCAGTTTTGAAGGTAAATTTAAAATATTTATTTATCTCTAATATTTATAAAACTTACATGTACGGACGGACTTTTAATTCTCGAACATTATATTAAAAATAAAAACCAGAAAAAAACTTGACTGAAATGGCACAGGTACAATCAACGTAAAAAATCGATAGGAACTACAGTGGCTATTTAAGTGAGATCAATCGGCAGAAAATGTAGGGGTATTTTGACAAAAATCAGACATCACTGTAGATGCCATTAAATTTATCTAGTTTGAGACGCGAACTTTCGTTTGTGAAAGGGAACCTGGCTCGCGGCTCAAGGGCGTGTTAATTTTAAATTATGTTTGTTTGGCGCTCTTTTGTATCGACAAACAGTTCTTGTAATGGGAATGGGCTCCGCTACAAAGCACAGTACAAAGCGTGTGACTGAGAGATCTGTATACAGAGTGTCCTAAAAGTAAGATTCCAATGAAACTTCAAATCTCGATATCTCAAAAACAAGATGCGAGAGAATTCAACTAAGCGCGAAATTGATCAGTCTGTTGCCCTTTTCTCTACAGTGTATCAAGTATAAGTGAATATACTTATTGGTCTTTGAAGTTTGTAAGAGGCGAGGGCGGGCGGAGGCTCTTCCTCATAAGAATTTACAATGGATTTAGTTGTCTTGATACCAAAATCGCATTGTTTTCTTAATCTTAAAAAAACTTGTTTCGAATAACGTGAGTATTTTGTTCATTTTCTAGTCAAATCTTTGAAAAATACGTTTTCAAAAACAGGTCTAAATCAAAAATGCAAACTTCGAAATCTCCACGGAAATCAAAAGCGAAATCAACCTTTCGGCTCATATCAAATGGCTCCGTTGTTTTCAATTTTTTCAACGATATACATGTATCACCAGATGAGGGTTGTTTATTGAACATTTTGAAAACAGACCCCATAGAATTAAGAGAAGGATATTAGAAAAAGAAAATATTTTTTCCAAACTCCACAAAGGTTTATACTTCACTGTCCCTGAATATATCAATTCTTTTTAACAGAGAACAGACAATACGCAGTCAGGTCAGTGCATCGGTTATGTCAAACAACATCTAATTTATGGTCACCCTGCAGTATAAAGTTCGCCACGGAACAACAACGGCCCTTTTAGGTGGAAAATGGCCTCAAATGGTGATGTATGTGGCTTCTCTTGTCTCAACTCTCTTCAGAGCATTGTTGGAGACAAAAAGAACACCAGGCGACTCCTGGTACACCATTTAAGGTTTGTTTTTGTTGAATCTATATTAAAAGAAACGCTAGCTGTTGATTGAAATAGTTATTCCTTTGGTAGCTCTAAACGTTACAGTGAAGCAATTTCGATGACATTTATCGAGGTCAGTAAAAAGTTCCGTTATACCGTGGAATTGTCCAAATGGTTAGTGCGGTGAGGGGGGGGGGTTCCAAACTACTCCTTATAGATTTTGGATTAGATAGATCACCTGCGTCCAGAAATGTTTGAGATGATTGAGATGTAAGAATTGCGAGTAACCTTACATTGAATTCACACGGCTTTTGAGGAGTCAAAAGGTAATACTGCCGCAGTTAATATGTATGTTTTGAGTCGTGAATTAGTTGCACTGAAAAAAATCAATAGTTAAAAAAGTACAGAACAAAATGATTTGCTGAATTAACCTATAATTTTGTTAAATTAACGACTCAAATATGCTAAATCAGCAATTCATTTTGTTAGCTTAACAACTCATTTTGCCCAACCAGCAAATCAAATAGTAAAGATAACAATTTTTATGCTGGAATAACAACTTAGTAAGGAAAATCACCAATTTATTTTGTTGATATAACAAGCTGAACTGTTAGATCAACTAATTGGGTTAAGTATTCTGTAGTTTTTTAATTATTTAAAATTGCTAAATTACCAATGTCTATTTTGTTAAAAGAACACCATTATGTGGTTGATTTCACAACTATTTTTGTGAACTCAAAAAATAAATTGTTTACTTAACTAAAAACCCTGGTTGGTTTAGCAACTTTCAATTTTTGCTTAATCAGCAAATTTTGAATTGTTGCTTTAACAATAGGGCAGTTGCAAGGGTCTGAAATGTTGTTTTTTTATAAGGAAAATGATAGTACTTGATGACCTATGAACAATGTTGCCTTTCGTTTTTTCCCAAGTGCACTATGGTTTTGAAGATACTTTCGTGTAAAGTTGCAAAAAATCGTGGGTGCAGTGATGTCACTACGCGGAATCCCAATTTAAAACAATGTATTTTGGGCCAAATTCTCATCTCCGGAACAATGGGACTTAATTAGAAACCAAAGGCATCTTTGTTCTCAGCTCATCAAGTACTTTCATTTTCTTTATAGAAAACGCAACATTTCAGACCCTTGCAACTGCCTCATTGATTTTTTTCAGTGTGTGAGAAAGCATACAAACTGTGTGCTTTCGCAACAATTCATTAAATTCATACGGTGCGTTATTGAAGAACTTCCTAAAATAAACGCCTGTAAGAAATATTCACTCATTTCTTGCCTTCATACGTTTGTAACTGTGTATAATGCAATTTTTATGACATTTTTCGGAATGATGTTCTAAGTCCTGCTATACCATGGCATTATACCATGCGTATAGTACCAATAGTATCATATGCACTGAAACGATTCCTATAAGTATACTTATAACGGGGTCGGTCGCGTGCCTTCTGGCAACGTTGCAATCTGTTCATTTAAAAGCATGTAAAATATCAATTCGAGACAGTGCACTGTACACTTCCAAAAAATCAACCTTTTTTATGGTTTTAAATGGCCAACTTGCATAACGTTACCTAGGTGGTACCGTACCACAGGTACGCAACGCCACTGACGCTTTGTCCTATATTCAGCATTTCAACTTTTGATTTTTGTTATTATCCGACCATGTCCAAAATATACTGTATTCGGTATAAGAGCTAGAAAGCTGCATAAAACTGCGTTGCCGGATTTCGAGTTGAAATCCGTTTTTGTTGTTTTTTTCTTTCATTTTTCGAATCGGAAAGCTTAAGCAGCAGCTCTGGCAACAGTGACGCACCATCCAAGAACCCACCTCAACTGTTGCTTCATAGATACTCGTTGCCTGAATCCTTGATTCAATCACCTATAGAACACTGTTTGTCTCCTCGTTAAAGGATATCTTTCCTCGTTGATGGCGCGCCTCGCCGCAGCCGCGTCATTCCATGCGAAGCAAACGATTCCGATTTCGACGATCGCATCGGAAGGCGCCACTGTCAAACACACATCCTGTTTGTTTACACCGATGCTCCTTGTCTTTTTTGTTCTCAATCTTGCCCCTTTCATCTACTCGTGCCGCCTCTACACCCCCCCCCATCGTTTTAGCTGCATCTTCCTCCATCCGACAATATTGAAGAAAGTAGCTGAGAGCAAAAATGTATCCGATTTCTAGTTGAATGCGAGGAGACATATCGGTCAACATGTGTCAATATGTACTCGTTTATCGGCTAAGAGGGCATCGATCCAACAGAACTGAGGAAAAGTTTCTTCTTAATTCAACCGGACGTCTGTTTAATTCTTACTTAATTAGAATTCTGTTTTCTCATCAGAAATTACTATTATTTCAACAGGAATTACTGTGCAAGGAACAAGGAATTCCTGATGTCGAATAACGAGGATTTTTTGTTAAAATAAAAGGAATTTCGGTTAAATAAGTATTAACAAGACGTCCGGTTATGGCAACAGGAATTTTTTTCTTGGAGAGGAGTGCATTAATTGACTTATACAGCAGCACGAGGATTCGCTCGGTCATCATTTTGATTTTACTGGGATGAGGGTTATGGCCACCGAAAATCGTTATTATATCCGCGGAGTGCATTTGAGATGATCCATATTCTACGGCATGAGGATAATGTTTGTAATTACCGTAATGTTTGTACTTCATCGTTAAAGCGATCGTTAAGATTTTCTATGATCCTATTGGTCGGAAATTGTAAAACTTGGCCGTTGCTGTGGTAACCATCGTTAAAGTGTCAGTTCTATAAAGGTGATTCATGAGTATTGAGTAACCTTTAAAAAGCGGGCACTTTAACGATGGTTACCATAGCAACGGCCAAGTTTTACAATTTTCGACCAATAGAATCACTCATATACAATCTTAACGATCGCTTTAATGATGAAGTAAATAATCGGCTCTCTGATGTGAATCAGCTGAGTTCTGCTGATCATCATTTCTTTCTCCAAGAGAGAGCTGGTGTGAGTTAATTGTGAAATCGGTATGCGTACTTGCTCTTTAGTCTTGGCCTTGCTGTTAGAGCGGTGACTCAATTTTTAGGTTACTTTTTTATTTTGTGCATGTGTTCTTTTACGGTTGATAATGACATTGTAATATTTCGAAACGTCCCACCGTTTCGAAAAGATCCGTGAGTAGTGTGAGTACCCTAAACGGAGCGAACTTTGACGTCTCTCTTTCCCTCCCGTCACTGAAACAGTCTATTATAGGCTATTTATTATACCCACGACAGGACCCACGGGCATCAAAGTAAAACATGCGGCTTTTAACCTCAAATCCGACAGTAATAATGATTAATTGATTGACAATAAGTAGCAACATATCTATAGTATTATTTAGCATTGTCGACGACAATGTGCAATGTGCATCGGTCCATGCACTTACTCTTTCCAACATTTTCATTTTATTTTTATGAATTTTGCATGGTTGCGTTCTCCCAGAACACTGACAGGATAATTAAACTTAGATAGGACGTAATTAACTTTGGGTTAGTGCGTCTTTTCTTTCCTCTCGTCCACGAAGCTACCCTAAAAAAAATAAAATGTTGTGGAAACATTTTTTACTCAAAGTATAACATTTTAATGAGTCTCTGTGCGCAAACATTCTGAGTTAAAAAGAGGCTAATATACCCCTTCGAGCCTTTCTAAAAAGTACTTAAATCTACAAATTCTCAAAGAATATTTCTCATGCTGATCTTTCGTATTTATGAATCCAATTTAGAAGAGTGGTACGAGAGTACATTTCCTCTGCGGGCTCTAATTTTACATCAAAGCTGAGAGCTACCCACGGAAAATTAGTAAGACAGTAAAATAAGTACCGGGAAATACAAAACTCACTTGCGCACAATGGTTTATTGTTTTTGTTGTTTCTTCTTTTCCTCTTCTTTTCTTTTTAAATCAATGCAATTCGCAATTTTTGTCAAGTTTGTTCCATGCAAGAGCTTTGAACGGACAAAGCTGATTACATTTCTGACCATTACATTATTAGAGCTGCTTGTTTGCGTTCATCTAAAATAATAATTAAATGATATTTTTCAATTAAGCCTATAATGATTTCAGCGCATAACTGCAATGCAAGAAAATACGCCCACGGGGGGGAAAAAAAGACTGATAAAATCTATCATCTTGGAGTCAGCTATCAAGTATGGTAAATGCAACGTACATTATATGGTAAATTAAGTTAGTTTGTTGACACACTTTTCCACAAGTTAGTAAAGTTTACCATTCTTGATAGCTGACTCCCGAAATCAGCCATGCAGATGGCGAATTCTACCAGTCATTTTTTTTTTCAGTGCACTGCTGCAATATTTTTTCAATTGAAGGAATCTCGGTTAAATTATCAAAATACCCGCATTTTCTTTAAAATCAGTGACGACTCTATCTGCTGACAAAATATTAATGACAGAATAGTGAGGGAGACAGTTCAGGATAGATTCTATCACACATATGTTCACATGGACGAAAGATATTTGAAGTTATTTCTGGAAGAAGGACCCATGAATTAACAGGTGTGCTCTTCAGCTAATGCTAAAAACCTCCACTTTCTCTTAGCGCGCACTTCTCCTTTGTGCGCGCTCGTTGTTTTATTAGCGGCCGTTCTTCTGGAAATGACGTCAATTATACGCTGCGATACAGAGAGGTACTCCAACGCCCAAGAGTTGGAAGTGGGTGCAAAATGAGTACCCAAAAATATTCGTTTGCAGCCGAGAGCACGTTTCCTTTCGCCTCATTTAAAATCTGGCAACTTAAATGAAGGACTCGGATTAGCAATTCGCGTGCCGCGAAGTACAATGATCCTAAATAAACACAAATCTTTGCCTTTTGCAGGGGATCCTCTTCCCCCTGACTCCCCCCCTTATAGCACACACACATACACACACACACTCACACTCGCGTGCCTGGTCATTTGTAATCGCCACCGGCAGAACGCGGCTCGGGTTGAAGGACGAAACGCGAAGGACGTAGGACGAGGGCGCGACAGTATGCGTCCTGAGATCGGCAGTGTTGCCATTTCAGGATAAACAAAAAAAAATACTCACGTAAAATAAATTATCAGCAAATTGTTTATAATAAACTATTTGCTCAGATTTTGAATCGTGCTTTTCATTTGAAATTTGGATCCGAACGCGCAAGTTTGACATCCACGGTTGGAATGGGGCAGTTGCAGGGGTCTGAAATTGTGTGTTT
Source organism: Trialeurodes vaporariorum (assembly GCA_011764245.1). Classification (NCBI taxonomy): domain Eukaryota; kingdom Metazoa; phylum Arthropoda; class Insecta; order Hemiptera; family Aleyrodidae; genus Trialeurodes; species Trialeurodes vaporariorum. The sequence goes on along the minus strand of VMOF01000369.1, from coordinate 28,387,611 downwards.
TTATGACGGAGACGAAAGTACTTGATAAGCTGAAAACAAAAGGTTCCTTTCATTTTTTTCCCAAGTGACCTAGTTTTGAAGATACACACGTGTAAAATTGCAAAAAACGTACCACAACGCGGAATTCCCATTTAAAACTATGTATGTATTTAGCCATCTTGCGTCTTCGCAACTATGAAACCTATAAGCTATAGTTAGAAACCAGAGAAAGCCTTGATTTTAGATATTCAGGTACTTTCATTTGCTCACTAAAAAAAACACAAAGAATCAGAGCAACTGCACTTACTGACAGTGAAACTTCGCGCCGTTTTGGGTGTTTCTCAAATTCGGTGCTGAATGGAAGCTCTTGCTATTTTTTGTTTTATGAGATTCAGTAGTCCATTCTTGCTTTAAAACCAGTGGCAATGTCGCCCTGAGTGCACTAAAAAATCACAAAATTCACTCATGTACTCACAAAATGACTTTAATGTTTTAGCCGTATAATGACGGAGCTACGCGCAGGTATCGTGGTAGATTCCTTTCTAATTTGATAATTTTCTCAAGGTGCATGATTCTATAGAGAGGGAGAGGGAGAGAGAGGGAGAGAGAGGGAGAGGGAGAGGGAGAGAGAGAGAGAGAGAGAGAGAGAGAGAGAGAGAGAGAGAGAGAGAGAGAGAGAGAGAGAGAGAGAGAGAGACAGAGACAGAGACAGAGACAGAAAGAAAGAGAGAGAGAGAGGCAGAAAGAAAGAGAGAGAGAGAGAGAGAGAGAAAGAGAGAGGGGGGTGAGAGAGTGAGAGAGGGGGGTTAGAGAGTGAGAGAGGGGGGTGAAGAGGGGGAGAGAGAGAGAGAGAGAGAGAGAGAGAGAGAGAGAGAGAGAGAGACAGAGACAGAGACAGAGACAGAAAGAAAGAGAGAGAGAGAGGCAGAAAGAAAGAGAGAGAGAGAGAGAGAGAGAGAGAGAAAGAGAGAGGGGGGTGAGAGAGTGAGAGAGGGGGGTGAGAGAGTGAGAGAGGGGGGTGAAGAGGGGGAGAGAGAGAGAGAGAGGGAGGGAGGGAGGGAGGGAGAGAGATAGAGAGAGGCATCTAGGTGGCAATCTCCCTATGATACCTGCATAGCTCCGCCATCTATGCTCTAAAATGGCGAAATTATGCGCAAAGTACATGGTATCATTAGGGAGTCCTATCCAATTTTCCACTCTCTCTTTATTATAAGAATACACAGAGGAAAGCCTCAAATTAGAGAAACCTCTCTTGGTACCTGCGTAGTTTCGCCATTTCGCCTCAAACCTTACAGTCACTTTGTTAGTTAGTGATTGAATTCCGTAATTTTTCACTCAGCTTATTGTAATTTTTGCTGAATTGCTCGAGAATTAACTATTCAATCACTTATAAAACATAAGTTAGCAAGAGCACCATTCACCCGTGGACAAAAAAATTACAGAGTTCAACTATAAGCAGTATGACTAAATCGAATACAAATACTGTAATATGCAGTAATATTTTTGACCACACTGAAAAAACGGCACGGTGTTGAACACCGTAAAGTACGGACATAGGTTTACCGAGACTCTCCGGTTGTGACGCGCGTAGCTTTCGGCAGAGCAACCCGTAATTACGGACTCCATCACAGAAAGTAGCTATATAGCTTCAAGACCGGGAGTGCCTCGGTAAACCTAGAGTCTGTATAGGTAGAATGGGTCTGTTGCAAACTTTTGCTACAGCGCTATAGAGTGTGCAATCTAATGTAAAATCGCCTGAAAAGTCCAATGATGGCATCAGAAAGCAATGAAATGCAACAATAAACTCACAAAATGCGTTTAATGAAATCCAAGATGGCGGCAAAATATCGAGCAATCTGTATGCATGCACCACGAACATCCAAGGATAGCCAACCTCACAATATCCATCACAACCAATCACAACGTAAATAAACACATAACCTCTACCTGCAGAGAGGTTGTCAAAGTTGGCAATCCTTGGATGATCACGGTGCATACATTCAGATTCCTCGATATTTTGCCGCCATCTTGGATTTCGATAAACGCCTCTTGTGAGTTTAATATTGTATTTATTGACTTTATGATGCCACCAATGGACTTTTCAGGCGATTTTACATTGGAGTAAACACTTTTTATCGCTGTAGCAAAAGTTTGCCACAGACCCATTAAAGAGTCTCGCCATACGAGGTTCCGATTCTGGTTGACTGCTGGATTTTAGGCTGTCACGGAGCTCAAAGAGGCGTTATGTACTATTCTCCTTAAGAAGACCGTTAGGACGCACCCATCGAGGAGGCGTGCACGCCTCCTCGGTGAACCCAACCAATCAGAGTGGACGCCTCCTTAGATTTTTTTTTTTTTTTTTTTTTTTTTTTTTTTTTTTTTTTTTTCAGTGCACTGATTGAATCGACGTTGAATGTAGATATTTTAATGAATTCGCGCCAAACGGCAAATCTGCAAAAACGGCTCTAAAGTAACAACACCCTGAAACCGCTTGCAATCACTAAAAGTGATTGTCTATGCAAGTTTCTTATAAGGGGAGGGGCGGAGCTTCCTCTACGCAGCGTAGTAACCATCTGAAATCTTTTGTTTTCGAGGAAGGCAACACCGAAATAAGAGCGGCAAACCTTTCAAATATTCCAGCACAAATTTGGTACATATATGAGCGGTATGAGGTTGTACGTGTGTGAGTAAAGGAAGGTGGTGATGAAAGAGGGTGCGAGGGCTGGGCTGGGCTGGGGCTAGGGACTAAAATGTGTTCGCGGCCCTGAGCCACCAATGCTCAATGGTGCGGCGCGGCGCGGCGAGTGGTTGGTCAGTCGGTTATGATGGTGGACGCGACTACTACACAACGATGAGGGAGGGTCGCTGAACTGACTCCGCGGAAAAACAATTAAGATACCCTGAAATACGCTCGCAGAATTGGGTCATGTGTCGTGACCTCAGGGTTTGTTTGCGAGAGGATTGAGTCATGAGTGCGAGAGAGCCAGCCTTGAAAGCCTCAAGAATTAAAGTTTGTGAAAGGCCGGGCCTTTTTGCGAATTTCTCCCTTGACAATTTCACTTCTTTGTTTCTATTCGGAGAATCGCACGAATAAACAGTGAGCACATATTATGTATACACAAGAAGAGAGAGAAAAGTGGATAGAATTTGCCAGATGTATACGCCACTTTAAAGCAGCGCATCGCAACAGTTGATTAAACTATGAGCGGATACAGGAATTTATGTCTCTCTCATCTCTTTCTCTCTCTCTCTCTCTCTCTCTCTCTCTCTCTCTCTCTCTCTCTCTCTCTCTCTCTCTCATCTCTTTCTTTCTCTCTCTCTCTCTCTCCACCTCCCTCTCCTTATCCCTTCTCTCTCCCTCTCTCTCTCTCTCCCCTTCTCTCTCGCTCTCCCTCTCTCTCTCTCTCTCTCTCTCTCTCTCTCTTTCTCTGCTTAAACTATGCATGAGCCAGATCTTTTCTCTTCCATTATTTTCTGATAATCATAAGATTCAATGTGAAATCGTGTGTTTTTATATCTATTGAAATGCACTGTTAAAAAATCTAAAACAAACCCTGGATCATTATTTAGATACTTAGGAAGAAAAATTATTTGCAGCGGCGTAACTTTGGGGAGGCGAGGCTAGCACTCTCCAAAAAAATCGGAAAATTAGGAAAACTGGGGTATGTAATGAAAGGAAAATAAATAAAAGAAAAAGAGCGAAACCTATGATTTTGAGGAAAAGCTAACTTCATAGTCAGGATGTGATTGATGGCACCCCTAGAAAGATTGTCTTGCTCCGCCAATTCATGAAAAATGTTTCTTTTTCCCCCTTCGGCAGATTTAATTTGGGTCTGAAAGGGTTGAGGAAATACGATGAGAAACACTCCGAGCGGCGAGGGACAGTTTTGTTGACGGTCAAAGCACAAAGCACCGCTTACCATCCTACAGATTCGTTCCGATCACTCGCTCCTTTAATCCAACATGGGTTTGACATATTTTCTTCTTCTTCGCCTTTTCCCTTTTTTTTTGGCTCAGCAGAAAAATAAACGGTGAAGATGGGGAAAAAGGAAAATCACGCGACTCTGCGCATCGATTTCAGCATGATTGTTTCCATCGGGGAAAAGAAGAAGAAAAACCTTCACTCGTATGAGTCCGCGCATTTGGTGTGGGGGGGGGGGGGTGTAGCATCGCCTTCGTCGTCGCAGGAGGGGGTGGACTCAATTTTTCAATGTCGCCACTCGGATGCCGTTCGCTCGACAGAGACCAGCGCTGCCGTTTTGCGCATACACTTAATGCGAGATTTCACAATCCACCGATGATTCAACCGGGCGAAGCAAAGATCAATCACTTCATGATGAGTATGTAGAAACGGTTTATAGGAATACTCAAATCAGTAGTCTTTGCATCAACCGCGGTTAAATCAATGGTGGGGAACATAATATACAGAATGTCACTAAATATATACGCAAAACGGCATCGCTGCTCGAAACGACATCACATTTGAATCACTTACGATACGAGTCCCAAAAGGAAGACTATGACCGGCCGTCGCGTGTCGCCGGTCGCGCCGTCTGTATATTTTGAACGCAACTCGCAACGCACAAATGCACACATTCACGCACTCACACGCCCATTGAACAAGTAAGAAGATTTATATTTATAAGGCAATGGCAACCAATTGCATTGCGATTTATCGATGATATCGGCTCCACTCGCATGGAGAACAGAACCTTGACGGTTATACCAGATAGAAATAATGTTTCGTCAAAGTAGCTTCTGGTCTCTTCAATTAGAATTGAGGCCATCTCCGCAAACAAGGCCGATAAAACAATAACGGGCTCTTCCTCAGAATTGTCACAATGGGTCTGTTGCAAACTTTTACTACAGCGCTACAGAGTGTTCAATCTCGTGTAAAATCGCGTGAAAAGTCCATTGGGTGGCATCAGAAAGTCATGAAATGAAATAATAAACTCACGAGAGACGTTTATTGAAAACCAAGATGGCGGTAAAATATTGAGCAGCCTGTATGCATGCACCACGAACATCCAAGGATAGCCAACCTCACAATATCGATCACACCCAATCACAACGTAAACAAACACATTACCTCCAAAGCTGTGAGGTTGTCAACGTTGGCAATCCTTGGATATTAAAGGTGCATGCATGCAGATTGCTCGATATTTTACCGCCATCTTGGATTTCAATAAACGCCTCTTGTGAGTTTCATATTGTATTTCATGACTTTATGATACCACCAATGGACTTTTCAGGCGATATTACATTGGAATAAACACTTTTTATCTCTGTAGCAAAAGTTTGCAACAGACCCATTGTCACAATTCTAATTGTGCAATGTGAGCAAATTGAGGAATTTGGCTGAAGAGCACACCTGTTGTTTTATGGCCCCTTCTTTCGGAGACGGATCTCAATTGTGGTTATATGCTCAAGATCCTCACACTCTAGACAAAAATGGGGCTCTTTGCAAACTTTTGCTATAGTAAATGAATGGAGAAATGCCACGTAAAAACCTGTGTAAATCACAATAATTGCTCTAAAAAATCTCAAGTTCAGTTTTCAACTCAGAAAACAGCTATGTAACGACAAAATCGCAATGACGGAGTTACGCAGGTATCACGGGAGATTCCTGTCTAATTTGTCACTTTCTCTACGGCGGAACAGACGTATGTCTCAAATAAGACAAAAATTAAACATGATACCTACCTAGCTCTGCCATATTAAGCCCGCAATTCTGAGAGTGAATTTTGTTGCTTTTTAGTGTATTCTTCGTCATTTTTACAGGTTTTTATGCAAAATTCAATTACTTTTCAATCACCTGTAGCTGAAGGAGCTCCATTCTCTTTACAAATACCATTAATTAATTCGACGAATTATTTAAATCCGGTGATCGGGTGCCGTAAATAATATTTTCTCCGTGTATTTAATGAGCGAGTGCAATATGATCGGTCCTCTTCGGGGATTCGCATTTATCTTTAAAAATCATTGATACTTTTAGATAGATTTTAAGGGATCAATCACAGGAAAAAATGTAAATATGTTGGTATATTTTACTACGTGGATGATGGCTGAAAATGGACACAGCTAGACAGTATGGATAAGAAAGAGTGCCTATGCGTGAGGCCGGTTTTGGGCTCACTTTTCATTCATAATACTTTCTCACAAATACAACGTCAAAGAGAACATAAAAATGTACCTAAGCAGAATGTTGGGTTTGGACAAATTTAAAAAAAGTCATAGCATGCCCCTTTCAACTGTCTTCTAATTATTTTTAGAAAAAGCACGTTTGAAAAGAAAACAAGCAGGGAAAATTCCAACACGCAAGTGTTGGAAAAGCGTGCCACTAAAGTCTGAACAGCTTTAATGCTTTTGCTAGCAATGATAATTCATTAAAGAGGAACCACGTGACATGGAGCTGATCTCGAGAAAATTGAGTCCAAAGTTGAAGAGCTAGCATTTAAACAAAAAACTCGGAATTACTTACGTTTTGATTTCATTCAACTACCGTGTTATGTTTTTGCATTTCAACACCGGAAAAGTGGAATTTCCTATGCAGGAAAGGTACCTACTTAATTTTTAGCGTTCAAAGTGACTTGGTTCCTTTCTTCTTTTTGTTTGGCATAATCACGAAAACCGAATCTCTAAGAGAAGCCAAACAGAAGAGTTGGTTTACACTGTTGATATTTTAAAATCCGTTAATCCGGACTTAAGTCCGTTCCCAATTCTATAAAAGGAACCAAGTCGGAGTTGGTTCCTTACGTGACTCGGATTAAGGTTTAAGAAAAAGGAACCAAGTTCACATTTAATTTCATCATATGGACAATGACTTCAATGAGGCTCGCCAGCTCACTTTTATCTGGAATTTTGACGGGAAATAGTTGTTATTAGAAGAAGCACTTGTTGCTTCGAGATTCAGTATTGCTAGGTCTATCAATCAATAACTCAATTTTATCAAAAATGTCACTCAGTTCTTTTGTGACAAGTGCTGTCCAATTGAGCTTCTTTGGTGAGAAATGATGAAAAAAATAAAGGATCAGATGTATCTAAAAGGAGATGAGTCAAAGGCGTTGTTTTTTTGTGTTTGTTTTTAGTTTTTTGTTTTCAAAACTTTGGAGGGCTCTAGCTCAGAAGAGAAACATTTGCAGCACATATTCATGTAGGAAAATAAAGCCTTATACAGGTATATGTTGACCCCAAAAATACACTCCATAAGTTTGGCACTTAAGTTTTGCAACACCCTATATTCTTGATATTTTGCTCCCCGCCACCCTTCACAGAACACAACATCTTGACCATGCAAATTTTTAGAATCACAGTTTGACTGTAGAGATATTTTCTCCCCCCCCCCCTTTCAACGAAAAAGGGGAAAATGGATCGCGCGCCGCCTGTCTTTGATGTTCGTCGTATGCGCGTGCACAGATTATTCGGCTTTACGACTGCCATTTTGGCTTTCTTTATAATGCGTTTTGTGGGTTTATTAATGGATTTTATGACTATTTGATGCCGCCAATGTAATTTTCAGGCGATTTTTCATAAAAATCAAAACTCTATAGCGCTGTAGCAAAAGTTTGCAACAAACCCATTGAAAGCTGAAAAGAGAAAATTATTTGATAAGGCTCGATCTTTTTTACCCACATAAAGTATAGACAATAGATATTTCTAAATCCCTCCACCTTTTAAACGACTTGTTCAGGGATCAAAAATGAGGTTGCGTTCTTTTGAAGTCAAAAAGTGTCATTTTCGGAAAAGCCGTGATTCTAAATAATAAACAGTTTTTTTCTTCTTTTTTTCCGTTTTAGGTGCTGTCAGCACTTATTGCGATTGTCACGATGTAGATATGTAATATACATAAATGGAACACTTGCGAATTCATGAAAAAATAATCCTTTAATATACAGAACTAACCATTTCAGGTGCCCTTTACACGTCAAGCATTCTAGGGGTATAGATTAGTAGGTGTGGAGGTTTAAGACGTTTGTGGATTTTAATTCCCCCTTCCCCCCCCATTTATTTTGTTGAAAAGTATCGAAAGTTTACAGTTAAAACTAAGCCATTATTCATTATAACGCATTGTAATATTATTATTTTTTTTTCTATTGCCGTCGGTCGATATCATTTTTCGTGTTGGAAAAGCAAAGTTCCATATGGACCTTTAATTTCCAAAATTTGAAGAAGCTTCCAGTAAAAAATACTGTACACGCGAGAAACTTTATAGGATAGGTAAATAAGTTATTCCAGAGTCAATTCCATAGCCGCAGCGAGGAGGCTGTCCAGGGGTGGAAGACACGTGACAGCCCCTCTCACTTTTTAGAGCTATTAATGCGAATTTTACCCCCGTCCCTTTGTTCTGGATTTTAAAAACCTTTTTTTCAACAAAACGCCCAAAATGTCCTCAAAAATCCCTTGATTCCATCGACGCTCATTGAGATGCTTTCAATTTGCCGATCCCCCAGAATTTCAAATGTTTCCGATGCAAAGACCTGTTTAGTGTGACGTCATGAAAAAAATTGGTTCCAAACAAAGGCTCCGTCTCACTCGCTCTCGTGGGTTTTCCCATATGAAACACGATCCAAATTTTCAAATACAAGTGCTAGTAAACAACATGTTCTTTGCACCAGTTGTGTTTATCACACCATTGGGTTCCACGTCCCTTACAAAAATTTCCGATTGTTTCAATGAATTTTCCGATAGGGTATATATTCCCGCGCTTTATTTCCCATAGAAATAATCCAAATTACACAGAGACAATCGGAATTCGTGTAGATTGAAGCGCGCTGACTATAGCAACGATGGGTCTCATGATTGAAATAAGGCGAAATCATCTATGGTTCTATTCTTACAGTTTTAACAGCCACTTTTTTCTCAGTGATAAAATATGAGCCCGTTGCCACAAACTTTTTGAAACATCGCGCATCAATGCACAATCACAGTTATATCGAAGAAAGTCCTACGTTTTGTCCTTGTCACACTCACAGTTTCTTAAGAGCACAAAATTCTAGGATATAGGCTCACCAGCACCATCACGACATGTGTTATACCTCGAATAATAGCTTCGATACGAAGAGAAGTTGGAATGATTGAGTGCCATGGCGGTGATACTCCCATAAGAGACCGTGAGTGAGACGAGGACAAAACGTAGAACATCTTTCGGTATAACTGTGATTGTAAATTCGCTTGTGATCTTTTAGGAAATATGTTAGAGTGAAAAGATACTTTAAAATACGTGGAATCTAATGGTGCAATAAAATTTGAGAAAACTGTTCTTTAACTAGCATGGATTTGCGTTCGAAAATTTGGATCTGATTTCTTATAGGTAAATCAACGAGAGTGAGAGATAGAGCATTTGTTTGGAACCAATTCTGACCGTGACGTCATCACTAAACAGGTCTACTTAAGGATATGAATGAGTCTCTCTCTTTTCTAAACCCCTCCCGCTCTTCATCAATACCTCGCCGTCACTTCTTTTCGAAACCAACCCTCGTCAAATAGATTTTGACACATTTACGAGTCTTTAGACCCCGCGCGGCCCGACCGCTTAATGCACCGTGAAGAAATCTTGTGACCAATGGAGCCCAAAGGCGAGGGGCAAAGAGGGTTCCTGCGGGAGATGTTTCAACCCCCCCTCCTGCCTTGAAATTTTGACTCATAGGTTGGCACAAATGACTTAGGTTGCTGGACCTGTACGGAATTCTCGTTCAAAGGAATTCGACTTTGACGCTTAATAACTTATTGAAATTAACAGGAATACCAAAACTTTTACAATTTTAAGAAAATAGACGCCGAGACCTCCTGGATTCCAGCAATAAATTAACGATTAATGAAACCAGTTTTAAGAAAACACGTTTTTAATTTTTCAAACCTTTCCCGCCAAGGTTTTGCCATAAGCAAAGCATGCAACCTATATATTAGATATAAAAATGAAAACAAAAAGCGTACCGTATTTATACGGCACGCTTAAAAATAATTGCTTTCATCTTGCACTCTCAAAATACAATATGCCAACAAAAGCTATGGGGAGCGGAAAACCATTCACATTTTGAATTAAGCTAATAGACAGTGTAAAAAAAGGGTAAAAGTGAAACAAACCGCGCTATGCTGGCCGCGCAGGAATTATTTAGTTCAACCACCTGTAACAGCAGCAGTCAATTTCAGTCTCGGAAAAAACTAACCGATTATGAAATGTCGAAGTATTGAAATATTGCTTTCTTCTTTATACCGATTCGTTACAGGTGTAGATTAAATGATTTTCAACCTTAACGGAGCTTTGACGCGCGACGTTAAAGGTACAAAACTAAGGGATAAATTAATTATGAATGATCACGGTGCAAATTAAGTGCGGAGTGTAGAAGACGATTTACAACCACAACTTCTTTCTTTCGACACAAAATAATTCAGATTCATTAATTAGTTATGTATGCTGCTGATGCTCACAAGAAGAATATCAAGTCACAATGTATTAGGACTTCACCCGTTGATGGAAAAAAGCAAAAAAAGTGCATCGCATGAGCAAACATTGTAAAAAAAGAGAGCTGTGCATAGAGAATTTAAACACTAAACATACACGTGTAAGTGAGTAACAGTTCCTCTTCCCACTTTTTCCTTTTTTTTAATGAATGTATGGAGGATATGTGTGGATACAGTCTTCCTAGTATAGAGTTACAAAATGTTAACAGGACAAAATGCGGAGCAATGCAGTGTTGTTAGATTTTAGGTTGAACCCCGTATATTTCCCATAGTCATATCAATGTAAAATATTCGCGTCTTTTAACTTGGAACTCGGCAACACAGGGGTGATGACTAAATTAGTCCACTCCGAAGTTATAGGAATTACGGAATTTCTGTCACGGTTTTACGGGTAAAGTAAAGCCGGCCCATTTGTGTGATAATCATCATTCGGAAAACACCGGACGCTCATAAGTTGCCAAATTTACTGTTGCCGCGTATTTAAATCAACGTAAAATTTACACTTTCGTACAATCGATCTGGCATCGTTGGGCTAAGGCTAACGCGGGACTGTTGAAAAGTTTTTGTTTTCAAAGCCGATTTTCACAATTACCCACCCTGTTTCCTGCAGCGGAGGATTTGTTTTGTATTTTTTTTTTTGTATGTTTTTTTTGTTTTTTTTTTATCACTCATCGCCCTTCACGAATCTCCCCTTCTCCTACTATATCCCGATCTCTGGCCACTCTTTTGATCGATTGTCAATCCCTATCCGATACTTGCAGCTGTGCCGAGTAGAGGCCCGGGCGGCTGGATTTGTTTTCCGAATAATGGGACTTATTTCGCTGAACTCGGTCGCAGGCCCGGAGCTAAGGGGGGAGCCAAGGGGGCTTTGCCACCCCTGAGACCACCGTTTGCCCCCCCCCCCCGGCAACGCGACGCTATGTATCCTGCACGGAACATCTTCTCGCTTTTGTCCGTTTGTAATCCATGGAGTTTATGTTATTTTCCCCCCGAAAAACGTGAACATTTTATAGACAAAGTTATTAGAAACCCCTCCTCTTATTTTTTTTTATATATTTATGTCATTGCTTCCTAAATAAAAAAAAAAAAAAAAAAAAAAAAAAAAAAAAAAAAAAAAAAAAAGTGGAACGTCACTTTGTTTATTTTGTTATTTGTGATTCTGAATTTTACAGAAAATACAAAAAAATGTTTTTTTTTTACACCCTAAACAATGCACGGACATCCATCGATCAATATCTACCCATTACATCAGTGGAAGGCACGTATCAATGACGAAACACCTTGAGTCCCTTGCGAAATGTCAAAACGTTCGCGTTCGCTCTGGTGTGCCTTCTTGAATTGGCACGTTTTTTTTAGTAGCGTTAAGCCGGGTCCACACCTGAGCATTTCGGCGCACCACACGGCGCATGAGCATTCGCCCGCATTCTCATGCGGTGTGGGCTTTGCGGAGGTTTTTTTGCTTTCGACGAACAAGTATGGCTCATACGGTGCGGCGCGACGTCCACATTGGCGCGCATTCGGGCGAATGATGTACGGTACGCCGTGCGGTGCAGCGAAATGCTCAGGTGTGGACCCGGCTTTAGCGTTCGTGTTCGTGTTCGCGTTCGCGTTCACTTGGATGTGGCACGGGCTTGTATAAGATTCGAACCCAAGTTGAATGTTTTTGTATTCTACAGTCCTACTGCGCGACGTAGCTTTAAAATCTAAGAATAAGGTACAGTTGCAAGGGTCTGATTTCTTAAGAAAGAATATGAAAGCCCTTATTGGCCTGAGAACATCAAAGACGCCTTTGGTTTTTTTCTGAAGGTCTCGGTTTTGGAGATATACTCGTATGAGGTTGCAAAAAAGAAAGTATGTGTTGTGACGTCATGACACAAAATTCCCACGAGAAACAATGCGTTTTGGGCCAAAATCGCATCTCCGATTTCACAGAATCTACAGTTAGAAACCAACGGCATCCTTGTTTTCCCCCCACTAAGTATAATTGGATTTGTTTTCTAAGAGAAACACCTAAATTCAAATCATTGCAACCACCCCATTGTGAAGAAAGTGATTTCTCATGACGCCACGTGCCTTGAAATATTCCGAAAAGCTCGACTGCTTACGTTAAAAAACGATGAATTTTTTCTCGAACGCACATTGAATGGTTTTCGAGATGTTTTTTAAGGCACAACTCCGATAATAATTGTATTTTGATGTAACTTTAAACTAGAATGTGTTTCCATTTTTATCTAAGTTTATTCAACCATATATTTCCCCCTTATTTCCATATTTTTCAATTGATTTAATATTGATATTTATATGTATACATACATTTTTTTTCGAAACCCAATCTGCTCCCTCTAAAAGGAGAAAAAATATAATGCAATACTAGGCACAAGACCTACATTTTTCGATAAATTTCGGAAAATACAGTAAGACAATTGGTACGTCAAACAGCTTGATTAAATAAATAACACGCAGAAAGAAATTCTTTTTTATGGACTAAGAAATATTTTTTTAGAACTGCTGGAATTTTTCAACAATTATTCTTACCTACAATTGAAAAGAAATTGCCTTTGGAATCACCAGAATTCCCATTGATCCAATAGAACGTTCTCTGATAGTTTAATAGAAGGAATCCTTGAATTAGTAACACAATTATTTATTATTATTTTAAAATAAATTTCTTAGAAATAGTTATTTAATTATAAGTTTCGGAATCCCGAAAAGAAAATTTGTCTCAGTGCCTAAATCACCAAGAAGGGAGGCTTTTTGGACCTCGCAAAAATTGTTATAAATTATGGAAATAATTAAATTAATAAAAAGGAGGAAGACAAAAGTACTAAATCAAATGCATTAAAAACAAACAACTCACTTGCGCGAAAAAAATTTCAAGATCGGACAAGTTTCGCGCGGGCACAGCCGCGCATTATTAGCGACACAATGCTGATGATGCCCGGCCGTGCCCGCGCGAAACGCGTTCGATCTTAAAATTTTATTCGCGCAAGTGAGTTGTTTGTTTTTAATTTATCGAAATAGTTTTTTTCTTTCAAATAATTCGAGAATTCATTCTACAAACTCTCGGGACTATCTTTGCTGTGGTGAAAAATCACATTGTACAGCTTTGATCGTGAATCAACAGATAATTAGGGTTAAAAAATAATACACTCCGGTACATAAATGCCAGATTAACCACCAAAAGCTATACGCTAGGTTTCACCGGCAACATTATTTAATGAATTGTATTTCAGTTTTAGTATAATTTAACTGGAACAATGAAGAGATAATCTATAAGGTGGGCAGTTACCTTCAATTTCAATTAATTAAGCTTGTCATAGATTAATAATCTGGAGCTTATATATTCACGGCCAAATGGTTTAAAAGTGTAACTGTAAAGCGAATAGATTTCTGACAATTATTTTAACAGCATATGTGTGTTGTGGGATGAAATAGGGGGATCCGTAAAGTTCGATTAATACAAATTAGCACATAACGCAACGCAACGTTGTACGATACGATTACTCAATTCAACCGTCGCGTCAGAACAAGCAGAACAGAGAAGGCCTTCAATTTCATGGTTATGCAAAAACAACTCGGGCGCGTAGGAATAGTTAACTATATGTAAAAATGTTCCATCATTTGATTAGCTTTGGTTTTTCGTTTTGATTTTGTCTGTTTTGATTCTGTAAATTAATTCGCACTTTCCAATTATCCATGTTCGTGATTGAAAGGTGTAATGCAAATGAATAGATCAGGCTTGCCAAAAATTATTTATTTATTTATTACTTTTATTGATTTGCTTATATTTATTATTTACAAACTTGTTAGTTTGTGCTCTTCTTTTAATTTTAATTTTTTTTAGAGCATGAGTGTCATGCTCTATTGAAATCGTTTCTACAAGGTCAATAATGCTTTTCTTATAGGAACGGCATGGTTCGGGGGTCCGCTCGGGGGATCGCTTTGTTTCAGTATCGAGAACGGGTCCTCGAGGACCGATTGACCCATGTGATTTCGCCAATCCGGTGTCCTCCCAATTTGTCGCTTTTTCTTTGTGGCGGGAGTTTTTGGCCAAGATTGAGGTTAAGCATTTTTGGGAATGTAATTACGTTACTAATTTGGATCAGACTTCAACGAAATTTTCTGTATGAGATATTGGGGTTTTATATCAGAGGATTGTGTCCATGTTTCGTGTATTCTGCGATTTAAAATGCATTTAGATGATTTCAAATTTCCAATCCTGTTATTGTTGATGTTTCGGTCCGCTAAAAGAGTTCGTTTGGGGAACGCGATCGGCGTTGCGTTTTAAGGTGAATCCTCAGCGACCTGTAGTAAGATTCTCATCCGCTAGATAACGCCACTGTTCCGCGGTCCAGAAACCATGCTTTTTCCGCCTTTAATCGTTAATTGCGAGAGCTAGAGTTAACTTTTCGAAAATGTAAGAACGTTGCGTTCTAGATCAAATCCTAAGGAAAATTTTAAGACCATTCCGAGCCATGGACGAAGATATAACTAAGGACTGCCGACTTCCTATCTCCGCCCGTGTTAAAACCTGTTAGCGGGTTTTCGAGCGCGACCGCAGCGCTCCAAGCAGCAGTAAGGGTCAACTAAAAGCGAACCGCTGCAGCGGTGGCCGCTCCGGCTCCCTTTCTCCCATGCCTTCCCGCAAATGTATACCGTGTAGGTAATTTGAATCACGATTGAACGAAGGGAACAAATGATCAGCGAATTAAAAGGAAGCAAAATCCGCTAAAAAGCAAACGTCTGGAGTATTTCTAGAAAGATTCCTGAATTGTCGAAAATGATTAATCAAGGACTGAAATACTATACATCACAGTTAACCTCAAAACGGAATCAAACAAGAAAGAGTACATAGACATTTGTTTTATTAGTAGAGATCAGGCGACTCTTTTAATTTGCTGATGATTTCTGTTACCTTGTCCAAAGTTGATTCTGAATTTCCCTTGCTTTCGATCTTCCATTGAGATACTGAGTTATCTGATCCTCTTGGGTCGCCGACAACAGTTGACAGCCATGCCATAACAGACCAACTCCAACAACGGTTTTAGCAGTAGCACAGCATGTGAGCATGGACACATCGCCAGGATCGCTCACTTGAAAGAGTAGTTCAGCTGACCGCTGCTTGGAGCGCTGGGGTCGAGAGCAAAACAGGACTAACAACAGTCGGCAGTCCTTAGTTATATCTTCGTCCATGGTTTTGCGACGACCTCCCGTCCCCTTTGCCCTCCCCACGAACTACTGCACCTACGCCTACAACAGTTGCTTGCCGCGTTGTGCAGATTGCATGAATGATGTGTGTCCATCAACTTCATCCCAATTTCACAGCCATCACGGATGCCACGCCCGCCACGGGTCTTCTACCTGGTTTTATGCGACATCGGTCATCGTGGCCCAGTGTTACATGGTAATCAGCGGCGGATTCGGGAAAGGCACGCCCCCCCCCAACTCACGGTAGCCTTTGCCTTTTTTCAACAGAAAAAATCCCATAAATTCCTCCCTGCAAATTTGAAAATTCATAGGCGTGAAGCCCCCCCCCCCCTAAAAGAATTTTCTGGATCCGCCATTGGTAGTAATTTTTGCGGCACACTACGCCGGATTCCCGTGCAAATTCCTACACTTACCTTTCTCCCTTATCTGTCAATGGGCGCTCCCCGAGGGGCGGCGCGGCGCCCCCCCCCCTAATTCAGAAAAATCAAAACTTTACAATAAAAAAGAATCGGAACATTCGAAGATCAAATAATAACGAAAGGAGTAAGAGTTAACAAACTTTATTCTTAGTTTACTTTACAATTTTAATTAGGGGCGTAATTTAGGGGGGGGCAGGGCGGGAAGTAGCCCCCCCCCCCCTAAGCAGTGGTGCCCAACCGCCCCTTGCCACTATACAGCTCGCCCCCCAGTTTCAGGATTCCTCTCCCCCCCAGATCTAGACCTCCCCCTGATTTTTACCCCACCCCCTCCTGATTCAGACGACATCATACTTCCCACCCGTCATCTCCCTCGCCGAAAGAAGTTTTAAAATCTACTAGTATGAACGTGTCTACATTGGCAACTACCGTTGGCAACGAGAATTTTGCGAACTTCCTTGAAAATTCAGAATCCTCTGGTCGATAATTACATGATTAGAGAATGTATAGGCAAGAGTTTTGGTTTTGTTAATTTAAATAGGTTAACTCTTAGAATTCATCAGGACAATGAAAATAAAGAAGGAATAGTTGTACTTAGCTTTTTACTATTTCTATCATCTGATGCTGTCACTTTATTCATAATATCAAACACGTCAAAAATAGAATTACTTTTGATACAACTACATGCTACAATCACTTACAATTTCTACCATTTGGAAGGATAATTGATTTATTTTCTATTTTGGGCGGAAGTGGGGGGGGGGGGGTTCTCTAGACTTGCCCGTCTCTAGGTGGTGTCCCCTAGACCTTCCATTGACATTCAAAAAGTTGCCCCTCCGGGCAATTGTTTTGCGGGTGCCCATGTCTTTGTCCATGGTCTCTGAACCAGAAATTGAACGTTCTTCCGGTCTGTGGTTGCCTTCTTTTCTCATAAGTTTAGACACGGCCACCCTGTAAACCCCACAACAAGTTAAAAGTCCGCAATCCGCACCCTCGACCCGCAGCCACTATCAAAAGTAAATTGCCGGTTGACTTGCGTGTACTCTCCTCCTCCTCCCCCAACTTAGATTAGACACAAATATAAAATTAAAAAAAAAAAAAAAAAAAAAAAAAAAAAAAAAAAGTGAAAAATAGAATGTATGCCCCAGCAAAGGGCCCCCTCCACAGTTTTTCAAGAGAGGGAGCGACCCCCTTGCCAGCGTAACTCCGAAAAAATAATTCCAACTGGGGTCCAAGTAACTCAAGTAAGGTCTCAAAATGAAATCAGATGGATCCAAAATTTTAACGGCGAGTACCGGTAAGCTTACTCTTTTGATCGGTCCAAACCGAATTGCGATACATCGATTTACTCTCGAGATATCGATTTTTCAAAGGCGCGCGGTATAGGGTCAGAAATCTAAGATTCTCTAAAATCCGCGAATTTCGACTCTCATGGACCTAGCATGCGCCGTGAGAAGTCATATGTGAGTTTTTTGAGTTCACATGAAGTTCATTAAGGGCCCTGACAAATGTCGGACCGATAAAGTCTATATCGGGGGGGGGGGGGGGGCGTGGCCCCAACTCCAGCGTAAGTCTCACGTACAATGTCTAACTGCGGCCGCGGGAGGTCCCATAAGATCCGTTTAAAAACTTGGATGGATCTGAATTTTTTTCAAGAATTATCTAAAAGCTGAAGCTACCGCCCAATCCAAACCGCAGTGCGCAATCCATCGATTCGTTCTCGAGATATCGATTTTTCAAAGGCGCGCGGTCTTGTCAGATCGACCTTAGAGGGGCGCTGGAGGCTGGAAAAAGGCGAATTTCGTCTCTCACGAACCAGTCGTGTGCCGTAGTATATCGGTTCCGCTTTTTTTCGGGTCCCAATGATGTCCCGAGAGGGCCCAATGCAGTTTCGAGCCAAAAAATATCATCTTAGGGGGGGAACTACTCCCCGTTTCAGCGTAACTCTGACAAGAAATGTCTAACTGCGGCCGCGAGAGGTCCTGTAAGGTCTATAAATAAACTCGGATGGATATGAAATTTTCGAGGTTGTCAGTCGCAAGCAAGCGCTTTCGACCGGTGCAAACCGAATTGCAATACATCGATTCACTATCGAGATATCGATTTTTCAAAGGCGCACGGTCTTGTCAGATCGAACATTGAAATAAGCTGTGGATACTCTGTATCCGCGAATTTCGTCTCTCATGGACCGTTTAAGCTCCCTTAAAAATCGAATGAGCTTTTTTCAAGTTCATATTACGTTCCTTAAGGGCCTTGATGAGTGTCGGATGACATTTGATCAATATTAACATTCATTTTTTTAACTGAGACAAAAAGAGCTGAAACCATAAAGACGAAGAATTTCCATCGTGATGACTTTGGTTCAAGCGAGGAAAATTCTATAGAAGTCCCAAATAACTAGACTAGACTTTCCGGCTTGCTAGGATTGGTATTAAGAATTTCCTTCCTGATGACTTTGGTTCAGGCGAGAGAAATCTAAAAAAGTCCCAAATAACTAAACTAGACTTTACGGCTTGCTAGGATTGGTATTGCGTCATCCGATTTTAAAGGAACTATCACTATCGAAATCGATTTTCAAAACCACAGTATTCACCTCGCCTCGTGAACAACTGTTTCAACACGCTATAAGTAAATTTTCATTCCCACTTTGACCTATCAAGTTATTTTTACAGCAATCACTGTTATACAAACACAAATGCAGCGTTGCGATTGACTTTGTCGCAGTTTTGTACTATCAATATGGAACTCCACACTTACAATGATTTACGGCCGACACTCATGCTCTCTTTGCTAACACTGTTCCAGTGTTGCAAGTTCCAACTTGTTTTTTTTTTTCACTTTTTCTCCCTGGATTAATTTAAGAGAAAAGATGTTCTGTGTTTTAAAAAAATATATTAAATCACTTTTTAGTTACTTTTTAAGAAATTTTTATCACTTTACATATATTGCACAGTTGTATAGACAACTTTTTAGATTAAAAAAAAAAGAAAAGAAAAAACAAAGTTTTGCAAAACAAAAAGCTCCTTCTCTTTATACAACTCGTTGCTACGAGGGGTGTTCAATAAATAAGGCGCTTTTGTCTATAAATCGAGAACGAATCAACGAAAAATAACGATCGAGGTGGCAAATTAAAGCAAATTTAATACTCTTTCAACTTCCAAACTTATATTTTGTCATGACCACCGTTCACAGTGACGCATGTCTGCAGACGTTGAATCCATTTTTGCATTCCGTTGGAAAAAACAAAAAATCCTACGGTTGTGATCTGATTTACGAGTATTTGACAACCTCACATCTCCGAGACTCGAAAAACGGAGATACTGATAAGATAAGCGTCTCAATCAGCCGATCAAGCGTTGACCTAAAGGTTGTCATCTAAAATTTTCATCAGTATCAGGTCAGTAACGTAGTTGCGACATCATGAGTGAAAATTCAGAAAAGCTGTATCAGCTCAAAAAATCATGTTGACCATTGTTTGGGATGCAAACGGGGTCATTCTCAAGGAATATCCGGAAAAAGGGCATACTGTCAACTCTCCAAGATACTGCGATACTATGCAAAATCGGAAAACTCGCATCCGAAGAATTCGACCGGACAGGACAGCTTTCCTGTTGCATCATGACAATGCAAGACCACATTGCAGTGCAGAAACAAAAAAGACGCTGGATAGGCTGAAGTTTCAAGTGGTGCCCCCCCTTTCGCCCAATACAGTCCAGATTTAAGTTGCTCCGAGTGATTTTTGGCTTTTCCCAAAGCTTAAGGAAGCCTTGAAGGGTAAACAGTTTAGCTCTGATGATGATGTACAGACCGCTGTGAGCGAATGGATCAGATCACAACCGCAGGAGTTTTTTTTTTTTTTTTCAACGGAATGCAAAAACGGATTCAACGTCTGGAGAAATGCGTCGCTGTAAACGGCGACTACGTCGAAAGATGAGTTTGTAAGTTTAAAGAGTATTAAATTTGTTTTAATTTGCCACCTCGTTTGTTATTTTTCGTTGATTCGTTCTCGTTTTATAGACAAAAGCGCCTTATTTATTGAACACCCCTCGTATTTGGCATCTACCTTGATAATAAGTTACTGACCTGTCAAAACTGGGAAATACTCAATTTAATGACTTTCAGGATAATTAACGCCTTTGAAATAAAGTGATCCGCAATGATAAGCCTCTTAAAATAACCGTTTTGAAAATACGAAGAGCAAAGAATAATCGTCCTTTTTAGACGCGTTTTTATGGGTTGATATAAATCGTTGACGTTCTACCTTAAACTCGTAATGTAACTTACGACTGTCCTATCAAGTGAATTTTTTATCAGCTTCGAATGATAAACTCGCGTTTAATTACATCGATTTTATGAACTTTACGTATGTTGTACTCAACGTAGCGCCTTTAAAAAACTAAAACCTCTATTATAAAATAAGATCGGTGTACCTCGTTCATTTTCCTAGAAAAAAAGGGGAGTAAATTTAATAATTTGGTATATTGATTTATTTTATTCGTTTGCGGCAAGAACTAAGAAGAAGAAGAAAACTTACATTGAGACATTCTTACGTTTCTCGTTGCTTTTTACTCGTGTTTTTCACGGTTAGGTTAGCAAAAATAGCTAATTTGTTTTTCAACTACTTATACCTTTTTTTTGCAAACCTTTTTCTTGCAAACTTTTCATTCCTTAGGAACGAAATATTGGTAAATCCCACATTGAGGCAGGCTTGTCTCATCCCCATGAAGTTATTTCTTTTATTCTCATGATTTTCTAGGTAGGTACTTGGAGTACCTACCTATAGCGCCTTTCGATTCGAGGGAAATTCGAGGATGTTTTGAGGAACGTGTTAAAAAGTCTGCCTTCACTTTACACCTATCAAGTCTTACTAACCGAATTAACTATGACTTCAGAGGTTTTTTCTTTCTTGTCAGGACTCAGAAATCAAAAAGAGTCAACGCTAATTTTATAATTGCAGCGTGACCTCTTAATTTAATTTTCAGGAGGGGCTGGGCGATGAATTTAAACTCAGCAAACGGTGAATTAATTGAGTCGGGGGGGGGACGCGCGGATATGAATCAACTTCATCCAGATACCTTGGACAGCGAAGACAGAGAGGTAGGAAGGTAGACAGGAGAGAGGATAAACTTTTCATGCTATGTGGTTCAACGGGACGAGGATGAAAACGGTGGACGTGGAAAATAAAAAAAAAAGTGAGGCGGAAAAAAAGGTAATATGGAAATAAGGAAAGTTCTGTCGGCAATCATGACGACGCTTTGCCTCGCCTTGCGCTTTGCCACGATATTCGGAGACGCTCGATGTCTATAAATCCTGATTCATAAATCGATTATTCACAAAGAATCTAATCAAATAAGGCCCCCGCAGCGGGGGCAAGGGGGGCACTGCCTCCTCCTCTGGAACTCAGAACCGTCAAAACTTCACGATAAAACATTAAAGGAACGAAAGAAGATAACATTTTAATCAAAGGCGTAATAGTGGACGAACTACATTTATTTTCAGTATACTTTGTAATTTGATCGCATTTTATGTAAGGAATAGTAGGAGTATGCATTTTTCTTACTATTGCTTTACTTTCGAATTGATTGTATTACATAGAATCAAATGGAGGATGAGCATTCTTGCTGAATTGCACGAGCTGCCACTGCGGTCTACAATAAGACCTGAGGGCCGATCATTTACTTCATCGTTAAACCGATCGATAAGACTGTCTATGATTGATGCTATTGGTCGAAAATTGTAAAACTTGGCTGTTGCTATGGTAACCATCTTTAATAGTCTCGTTTTATAAAGGCTACTCATAAGTAACCTTAAAAAAACGGACACTATAACGATGGTTACCATAGCAACAGCCAAGTTTTACAATTTTCGACCAATAGCATCACTCATAGACAGTCTTATCGATCGGTTTAACGATGAAGTAAATGATCGGCCCTCTGCACGCAATAAAGCTCATCTCGAGCAAGGTATATACACAGTCTAGCCATAAGTTCTGACAATCGCTATTTTGCCGATAGCAGCCAAACGACTGAAAATAAGTATTCAACACTATTCTGAAACTAGACAAAAAATGCTACAAAACTATGCTACTATCATGTGACGTAAGCTCATGTGCTTTGCGCAACAGGCAGCGATATCTGTCAACGTCGGACTACCGTTGGACGCGTACTGATAACACTCGACTAGTCGACTGCCATGAGTTCTGTTTTGCGCTATTTTGCCGATAGCCAGCCAAACGACTAAAAATAAGTACACAACACTACATATATTCTGAAACTAGACAAAAAATTCTACAAAGTTGTAAGTTTAATTATTTGTTCCCCAAAAATAAGATGCCCAAAACTTCATTTTCAACCAGGCATAGCTAGTAGTTTCTACGCGCCCAACAGCAACCCGACCTTGACATATATCAGTGCTTATTGCGGGAGATACAGGGACTTGCGGCAAATGATAGTAGCATGGTTTTGTAGCATTAAACTTATTTTCAGTCGTTTGGCTGCCATCGGCAAAATAGCGATTGTCAGAACTTATGGCTCGACTGTGTAAGTTAGACAATTTATTGTATGTGTGAGGACGGGGAGGGCTTTAAAATTGTCTTTTAGCCAATGAAAAAGTAAAAGTGCATTTAATGAACTCAAAACGGTGAAAATAATGAATTTTTTACAAACTTTTTCTACAGCAATAAAGAGAGTCTGGTCCATAACGTCGGATCATTTGAAAATAATGATAGGAGCATCAGTTCCAAAATTGACTCACAAACTCAATAAATAATTTCAAACAAAATTTAGAATACTTGAGTCAGAATAGGGGAAAACCCATCTAAATTGTTTGTTAATTTATGATGAGCCACTTATCCTATATCATACAGGAAGCTAGAATGATATGGATTACCTGCAGTGTTTAACATTTTTTATTGTTGTTCTTTCTCAGTGGCGCAGCTTGCACTTTGGCAACATTGCAGTTCGATCATTTAGACCCATGAAAAATATCGAACTATTGGGTGACACCTTTACATTCCACCCTTTTCATGGGTTTAAATGTAAACTATACGACGTTGCTAAATTTCATGATACGCCGCCATGGGCGGCGCGTGGGGTCAAAAAGTGGGGGGGGGGGGTTAAAAATCAACAGCTTTTAAGTAGATTCCATGAATCTACTTATTGCGGAGGGTGCGATGTTGGATTTTTCGGGAAATTTTATCAAATGAGCACGTTTCATGGTCCCCTGAGTGAGAAAATACCACTCGTTGAAAATTGTATATATATATATATATATATTTATATGTATGTTTCAGCCAGTTTTACCGTTTTTATGTACCACGATCCTGTTCGTAATTTTTGGTTTTTGTTCTTGAAATTTTTCTCAACTATTTGTTGGGTTGATTTCTTGGATGAGTTCGAAGATGGTGTAAATCCGATTGTTAGTTTTCGCGCTATGGGCCGTGTTTGAGTCGTGAAATGTGTTTTTGACGTTTGTTTTTAGGAGTGTTTGTATTGAGCGTTTTTTTTGGGAAAATTTATGTTAACCGTTTTGTTACGCAACTTTTTTACTTGAGTCATTTTTTTGTGTTTTGCGTTGTAAGCGAGTTAAAGTGATGTGTTTTTCGGGTTTTTTGGCAGTGTTTTTATATGAAGAAATTGTTTTTTTGGTTCAAAAATTTCAGTATATATCGTGGAGGATGTTTTTAGTTCATATGCTCCATCCCTTAAATTTTCCTTGTGTTTTACGTGTTTTAGGAGCTATTTAGTTTCTTATGGGATTTTACATGTGAAAGACAAGGATAGAGTATTGGTATAATTGCTCGTTCTTTGTTTTACACGTGCACTGTTGCTTAGGTACGTTATTTATTTATTTTCTTGTTTGATCAGCTGCTCTTATTCAGATTTATTCCTCATTAGCGTTACAAAGATTACACATTTTTCTATCTTGGTACTATAATCTTTTTCTCATGGGTATTTTTATTTAAATGTTGAACAGCTGATAAAAAAAAAAAAAAAAAAATGAATAATTCAAAGAAAATCATAACATAACCTATTTATTGAAATTTGTGAAAAACTTATATAACCTAGCTTTTATTTCTCACTTGCATTGTAAAGATTACACATTTCTCTATTGGTAATATAATCTTTTTCACAATAATATTTGGATTTTGAGCAGCTGATGAAATAAAAAAAAAATTTAACGAAAATTATAACCTATATGTAAATTTTTGAAAAAATGATGTAACCAAGCATGGAATCTACTTCGTCTTACCGGCCTGCCGGGAGGCATTTTTTTTCTTCTTCTTTTTTTTTCTTTCTTTTTTCTTTCTTTCTTCACCTTTTTCAAAATAAAGTTTGACGCAGGCGGGTGGGGGGATAAATAACCATTTTTTCTTTTGGAACACTTGTAATTTTGACTTTAAAGGGGCTAAAATTTAAAAATACTGAAAATTTGGACTAAAGAGACACACTTGAAACAATTTGGTTGGAAAAATTTTTGAAGAATATAAACAAAAGGTGTTTTTTTTTTTTCTTTTTTCTTTTTCCCCTTTCTCCTTTTTTTCTTTTTTTCTTTTTTTCTCGTTCAAAAATTTGTTGAGCCCCTCGTTCCCAAAAAAGTGGGGGGGGGGGGCTATAGCCCCAATAGCCCCTTATACGCGCCGCCTATGTACGCCACTGGTTCTTTTTCCGGAATTAAGTGTGGCCAGGAATGGGTGTGTTGCATACTTTTGCTACATAAGAACCTTGATTCTTATGTAAAATTTGGTGAAAAGAATGATGCGCACATTAAAAATGTTCAAAATCCACTCATTAACTCGGGAAATCACTTCAATTTCAAACAGCCCGCGCTACACTAGAAACTATTTGCACCGGTATACTACTACATAGCCGGAACCGAATCTAGGAAGTTTCGGCGCGGAAATTTCGGCGCCGGAAATCTCGGCGCAAAAATTTCGGCGCGGGGAAATTTCGGCGCGGGGAGATCTCGGCGCACGGAAATCTCGGCGCCTGATTTTTTTTCAAGCGGTGAAGGTAAGTAACGTCGAGTGTAGTTAGTACTGGGATTGATTATGGGGACACCGTTTTTTTTACAGCTTTATTCTGTTCAAATCCATCGTTGTCTCCCACCACCATTATGATCGATTTTGAAAAAGCAGAGGCAAATGCTGCCATGGAAGTGTTCCCTTCCTGCCTCGTTAGGGGATGTTTTTTTCATTTCAGCCAATCAATTAGGCGTCACATTCAGACAACGACAGGCCTCCAGCAGCGGTATGCATCCGATCCGGAATTTGCACTCGAAATTCGCCAACTTGCCGCCCTAGCTTTCGTTCCACAGGAGTCTACGTATGAAGCATATGAAGAGCTGATGGGCAGCGAATTCTACGAAAATAATGTACAATACATCGACCCAGTACTGAATTATTTTGAAGACACCTGGCTAGGACGGCAAGACAGAAGAGGCAAACGCCGCAATCCACTCTTTCCTGTCGAGATGTGGAATGGGTGTGTTGCAAACTTTTGCTACAACGATAAAAAGTTATTATTCCAACGTAAAATCGCCTGAAAAGTCCATTGGTGGCATCATTAAGTCATGAAATACAATAATAAACTCACAAGAGGCGTTCATTGAAATCCAAGATGGCGGCAAAATATCGAGGAATCTGAATGTATGCACCGTGATCATCCAAGGATTGCCAACGTTTACAACCTCATTGGAGGTAGAGGTTATGTGTTTGTTTACGTTGTGATTGGTTGTGATCGATGTTGTGAGGTTGGCTATCCTTGAATGTTCGTGGTGCATGCATACAGATTGCTCGATATTTTGCCGCCATCTTGGATTTCATTAAACGCTTCTTGTGAGTTTATTATCGCATTTCGTGGCTTTCTGATGCCACCATTGGACTTTTCAGACGATTTTACATTAGATTAAACACTCTCAATCGTTGTAGCAAAAGTTTGCAACAGACCCATTGCTTCGACAACGTCGTCAACGGCTTGCCCAGGACAAATAACGACGTAGAAGGGTGGCATAACACCTTAAATTCTCTCCTCATGGCTAGCCACCCCTCTATTTGGAAAGTTATAAATGCGTTCAAGAGTGAAGAAAAACTGACCCGAGGATAAGTGTGAAGGAAAAGTTGAAAATATTATGATTTTACTGAAGAAAAAAACGGTCTCCCCATAATCGATCCAAGTACTAACTACGCTTGACGTTACTTAACTTTACAGCTTGAAAAAAAACGGTCTCCCCATAATCAATCCAAGTACTAACTACACTCGACGTTACTTATGTTTACCGCTTGAAAAAAAATCAGGCGCCGAGATTTCCGTGCGCCGAGATCTCCCCGCGCCGAAACTTCCGGACACCGCCGGAACCACCGTGCATAAGTGAACAATATCGTAACTACAAAATGATGGAATTTCTTTTTTAAAACGTGAAATATGAGCTGCATTTGCTGTCTGGTCTTTTCGGTTTATCAAAGATTATAAAATAATATAAGAAATGTACGCATCTAATTGAAACATTCAAATGTTTGTATAAGTTCTATTCATGTTTACATATACGAAATGGTTCCATCTATGTAGTTATAAGTCGGTGATATAGTGTCTAGTGTAGCGCGGGTTGTTTGAAATGAATTGTATTTTCTGAGTTAATGAGTGGATTTTGAAAGTTTCAAATGTGCGCATCGTTATTTTCGCCGAATTTTACGTTAGAAACAATGAGTTATATTTATGTAGCAAAAGTATCCAACAGACCCATTTACATTTCTCTTCCAACACTATACTAAGCCTAAGAGTTCGATTGCTGTCAACCTATTTTATTGATTTTGATTGGAAGAATTTTGCTGTAGCCAGGTTCAAGTATACACATATACACTGTATACACATATACACTATGTATACATATATACATATGTAAGTACGATAGTATATGTATATATACACGGCTCATTTATCAAATGCCCGCTGCTTTTGCCTCGATGCCTCGCGCAAAGGGATTTCAATGATAATCATCTCGTGACAATTGTCAAGTGCAATTCCATATCTTCCGTCCGCCGACAAACATCAGTGTTGACAATTCTCCGAAATGAAAGAGCCCACTCTCCACTTAGCTCTATGTGAAAATGGTACATTTTTTGTCCCAATCAGGCGGCATTGGCTTCTTCGTCATTATGTAAACGCACGTCCTTTGCAGCTTTTCCCGCCGCGCGGCAAATCCCGAACCGAGACGAAAACCGTGCTGCGCCGCGCTGATGACGTTGTGAAGACGGTCTCTCAGGACTCCCTCGAACGTTGCAAAGTTCCGCTCTTTTCTTAAAATGAGTTGTATGCCAGAAGGAAAGGTGGTTTGTGAATTATAAAAAAGCACGTTTCTAAATAATGCAGTGGCTCCTAAAATGAATGCCATGGTACAAAACTTAAGAAACTACCCTAGTAACAATGTTCCATGAACTCTGTTCCAATTTTCCATGTGGACATGGAAATCATTGTGATTTCCGTGTAAGTTCACACGGAAATCAACCTAATTTACATGGAAATCAAGGCGATTTCCATGTCCACATAGAAAATTGGAACAGAGTTTGTGGAACATTTTTACCAGGGTATAGCGGAACAAAAATGATGATAACTTTTGTTTACGAATTTCAACATTTTTCAGCATTTTGTCTTAATTCATATCCAACTCGTTTTCACAAAATGTTCAAAAATAAGTGTGCTTTCAAAAGTACATCGATTTGTTTCTTTAAACTTTATGTTAGATCTTAAGAAAGAAAAAAAAATTATAATGCGATTGCACAAAGGGAATACAAGATTGAGAACCACTGTGTTGCTTTCATCCTTCCCAAACGTATATCGGCGGCCTCTGAAATTAGCATCTGATTGAGATTAAGACGCAAACAAATTGTGTATTTAAAGTACCCATAAATATTTATAGGTTATGCAAAACGAACGGCGAGCCTCCCTTCCAATCAAATAAGAGGAAAAAATAATTTCGTTATCCTCAAAAAAAAAAAAAAAAAAAAAAAAAAAAAAAAAAAAAATTGAAGATAGGAGGATTTTCCTCTTAATTCGATTCAGTTCAAGGGAGAAGGGATTTTAAGAAGAACACTTGTTGCATGTCTCCCCGCTTTTTCAGGTGGTTCCCTTTTTACATTTCATTTAGGCTTAAGTGGTGATTAGTTCCGCCCAAAAATTAAATCAGACGCAGCACGCTCTAATGTTTACGATTCCAGAGGATTAGGGCTGGAAGCAGATGGACGACTCATATAGCAGTCTGACTAAAGAGTAATCAAATGTTGTAATTGAATGGACAGCCAACAGCTTGCGCGCGGTCATTCTGCGATGAGAGCAGAAATTGGTCTGTTGCAAACGTTTGCTGCATCATTATATGGAGGATCGATTCTTACGTTAAATTGCGTAAAAATCATACATTGAAAGCATTAAAAAGTCTCCAAATCCAGTTATAAACACACATGAGGCGTTCTAAGGAAAGCCTATAAGATGACGGTCGAATGGGTGAATCAACCCCGCAGGCGTGCACCAGGAGCACCAAAAGGTGGCCGACGACGGCAGTTTATTCTGTTAATTAGAATGGAAACAAACGTCTCACTTCCTCATAATACCAAAATTTTGTGTGTTTTTTCTCGGTAAATTTTACTTTTTCGTCATTGTTTGTGATTGCTTTGGTTGTGATATTAGTGTTGATTTCCCCGAATTCTGAAAAGGAATCGCCGGTCAAGTACCTATATACTTTTTCGAATGACATGACGTCGTCGGCCATCTTTGCTGCTCGTAGTGCATGCGTGCAGGGTTAATTCGCCCATTCGACTGACGTCTTAGGCTTTTCTGAAAAACGCTTTTTATGGATTTGTGAGTGATTTTGAAACTTTTTGATGCTCTTTCAATGTGATTTTTACGCGATTTTGCTTGGACATTAACCTTTTAAATGCTGCAGCAAAAGTTTGCAAAATACCCATTGCGTGAAGTAAAAAGTGATTTTTTCAATGGAACCTAATATTGAAGACGGTACCGTCTCTGGTTGGCCGGCACGGCGCACTATGTGGTATTTGACCAAAAAAGCTGGCATAAACTCAAAAAAAAAAAAAAGTCGCTATTGGGAAAAACTGTTGTGATATTCGGAATCTACATAGATTTTTGCATGAGAAACTTGTATTTAGCGGGTCTAAACTAGATTAATTTAACTAGAATCCACCAGGGGAAAAATCAGTTTTACCACCATTAAATTTAGCCTCAGCACGAGACTATAATCAAAGTAAAAAAAAAGTGTTTCAAATGAAGTCAGAACAAAATTTTTGTACATGGATCGTCTTCCTGAAGGTATTTACAATCAGTTTATGCCTATTTTATCCAATTTTAATTTGAATTTGATATTTTTTTGCTATTTCAAAGTTTTTAGCTAAAAACGTAAATTTTCCGATTTTCAAGAGAACTTAAGTTCAATTATCCTGCCACATCCCGCGGGTATATATATGAGAAATGATAGTCCTTAGTGCGTACTAATAGGCCTTGAAGTCAGAAGTTGCGGAAAAATGCGGCTTTTCCGGGAAAATTAGTTCGAATTTTGCGTTTTTGCACGAAATTCTCGTTTTTACGTGTTGTAAGGGCTACATCGCTACAAGAGTGAAATTTGGCAACACCGTCCAAATGACTTGAAACTCAGTATCCAAGGGTACTTTTTAACGCTGAATTCATATTTTGCATCAGTTTTTCAAAATTCGAAAATCCAAGATGGCTGCCGACCGATTAGCCAAAAAAATTGTCGGCGGCCATCTTGGATTTTCGAATTTTGAAAAACTGATGTGGAATTTGAATTCAGCGTTAAAAAGTACCCCCGAATATCGAATTTCAAGTTATTTGGACAGTAGAAACAGTTTATGCCAACTTTTTCGGTCAAATACCACACAGTGCGGCGCGGCGGAAGGAAGGACTATTTTTGGCCGTATAGAAATTAACAGTAATAAATCATTTTTCGCCGGGTTATTTTTTTCTCGAAACCTGCAATTCTAGTTATGGCTTCTGATTGGCTGTGGAGACCTCGATGGCATCAATGGCAATACCTCCGCATTTATTGTGGTTAAAAAGTAATAAAAACGTTTGCGATTCAAGGAAGGTGCGAATATGAACTCGTATATTTTTCACTCCCTCCCACAATTTAATAAGACGGGAAAGTAAGAAGAAATAAATTACGGGGAAAATGAGTTGAATCCCGCAACATTTCAAGTCATATCGCTCATCACAGTCGTCCTTCAAACCACGCAAACTTATTAAGGGAAGGAGGAGGAAAAGAGCAATGATCGCGCAGGTAAGAACGTATTTTCATGCAATACAGGGTGTTTTTTACAGACATTTCATGGATATTAAACATCAAATACATCTCCAAGATCTCTCTCAAGCAATAGGTCCAGAAAAATGTGAAGACCTTTACAATGAAGCATCTTTCAAGGTGTCACTTTGATGCTTTCAATGAGTTTTTTTCATTCAACTTTACACCTGAATCAACCAGTGACGTTGCTTGCAATTTGACAACGTTGTATTGTGTCCATTTAAAGACATGTAAAAAGTCGAATACAAAGGTGTTCACCAAACACCAAATGGTTTGATCTATTGCATGGGTTTAAATGGACGAACAGAGACGTTGCCACATTGCACGTTACGCCACTGGAATCAACCCGTCAATACGCGGTAGCGAAAGTATGCAACAGATCCATTTGTTATTTTCATTAACAGAAATTATGGGTGATTTTGCCGAGGTAAGCATTTTTAAAAATGAATCTTGTCCAAATTAGAAAAAAAAAAAAAAAAAAAAACACCAATCGCAAGCTTTGCACTGGGTCCCTATTAGTCTTTGGGTGAGTTCCCGATTTTGTTTCCATTGGTTCTTAAGGAAGTCTCCGTTTCGATTGTTTAATATTCTGTATCCTCGACATTTGCATTTTTAGGGTTCGTCTCGATCGCTATTGGATCCAAGAAATCGTCCTTCTCTCTCTTTTTCTATTAGAACACGTGTAATAGAAAATATTACACCGAGAAAATTCTTTAAAAACAAGGAAACACGTTTACTAAAGTAAAATTAAGTAACGTAAAGTTTTGTTGAATGAAGGAGAATCACTGTCAAAGCAAGAAATCTTTTACTTGTAGCAGCAGACATTTTCCTTGGGTTGCGAAGGATATTTCCCCCTTAGTCAACATTTTACTGTACAGTTTCTTTGACACAAACGAAATACACCACGGATTAAAAAAAGAATTCTCTCACAATCAGTGTAGAAGAGGGGACAAAATTCACGTGACAGCCCCTGACTTGTCCTTTTCTAACTCACGTATTCTAACGAGGAAAGAGAGTAAAGGATCAATTCCTGGATCCACCATCAGTGGTCTCGATACGCAACGAGTCAATGATCCGCAATCGCCTCTCATAGATACGCACAGCAGGGTTTCCCATGACTTACATTATGGAACACTCTGTGTTTACTCGAGATATTATAAAAGAAATCGAGTGAGCCGAGTTTTGTCATCCGCTTAGAGCCTCGTCGTCATCGTCAATGTCTCCGTCTCGTCGTTCAGCGCCGCTCGTGTCTTCTTAGCTTTTACCCCCTCCCCCCCACCCGCCAATCCCCGCCCCCATCAGCCCATTCCCCATCCTCCACCCTCCCCATCCTCGTCTTCCAACCACCACCCTAACCCTCTTTTCCACCCTCTCACTCCCCCAGTCCTCTTACGACGTTATTTTTTCTCACAACAGCCGCCGATAACGCGACACCTACCCCTCCCCTCACCATCCCCCTCCCCCGCCCCGCCCCTCCCCTCCCCCCTTTCCATTCCCAGCCAATGGTCCACGTCTCTCCGCCTTACGACCATCTTATTGCGCCTCTCCTCCCCCTCGCGGCGGAGCACCGAGATCCGACAAAATAAATTGATATAAAACGTGCGTCGGGAATTCTCGGAGCCAAAGATTACAGCGCCTCTGAACGTGCAACAATTTCCATGAAGAACGTATGCGGCGATGCATTTAAAATGAATTCGAAACGCGCTGACAAGTGTACAATACTAGACAAGACTATAGTCCCTATATATGAAAGAGTCAAGACACGTGAACAGAAGTGAGGAAGAAGAAGGTGTCTGAGGAGCCTGGAGGCGCGCCTCTTGTTTACATTTTTATCCAACGATCTTCCCGCCAAAGATTACTTATACATGTATTCGTGTGGAAGTAATCTTTGTTAGGTCAACCTAACCTCCAATACCCGTTGGCTTCATTACCTGTTTTAAAAGTAATGCGTGAATTTTATTCTGTTCTGAACACATTTTCATCAATTGCTAATTCAACTTTCATCAGTACAAGCTAAAAATGCCGAAAGTTTCCTCAAAGCTGGGCAGCAGTGAAGATGGTTCCATGAAGATGTAAACAAGAGGCGCGCCTCCAGGCTTCATAGACCCCTTCTTCTCCTTCACTTTTCAGCAGCCAATCAGAGATGGAACCTCGTATGGCGAGACTCTTTCATATATAGGGACTCTAGACAAGACCCGAAGGAAACAGGGAGGCCGATCCTTGAAATTCTTGACTTTATAGACAGTAAACTAGATAAGAATTCAAATCGGTGATTGGTGATGACAGGTCAGGCAGTTACCAACTTTAATCGAAACGTGGAATTTATCTGATTGTTATCAGCATCTGTTGGCTGCCCGGAGTGCCGGATGGCCAATTAGATAGATTACGTACTTTGAATGTAGTAATTTATTTTGTAGAGTTTAAGATGCCAATGTGTTTATTCTGTTTCCTTAAAATAATAATCATACCGATTGTAAAGTCTGATTGTACGTTTGACATCAAACTTATTTGATACTTTTTCCAAGTTTCGGCGGTCTGTAAGTTCATCAAAGTGCAGATTTTACAATTTTACCGATGTTTTCGGATGATGCTTTAGGGCATCTAAGTTTTCAAATTTTCCTCTGAAGAGCAGAAATTCTTCGGAAGGATCCACTAGCCCAGAAGACATTGCTACATTGGCGGCTCGTGCAGTGTGGCAACAACGTATTCTCTCCATTGAAACCTAGGTAAAACAATCGAATTGAGGAGGAGCATTTGCACCCCCAAGATATCGAAACTTAGCACAGGTTTAAATGGCAAAAAAGCATGGTTGCCGAATCGCAGGATCCACCACAGCATTGTCTAAACTTGTCATATCTCTGCGGACAGAAGCGTGTAATCCTGGGGGGTGATCACGGAGGATCGGATCGTTTCGTTATCGTTATCGTTTGCATTAAATCAAATGGGCTTGCTTCTGCGCAACTCGATCGCGCAGGTGATCCCCTCCTCACCTCTTCCTACTTCAAACGATCGAGATTACGACAGCCTGCGACTCATCGCTTCCTTTCGTCCGTTTCAATCGTTACGAGGAGCTCAAAACGATTCGATCAGTTGAGCCAATCATAAGGTTACATGTAAACGATAACGATAACGATACCGAAACTATCCGATCCTCCGTGATCACCCCCCTGAAGCGTGAATTCCCTTCATATCTCC
This sequence comes from Trialeurodes vaporariorum, assembly GCA_011764245.1. NCBI lineage: Eukaryota > Metazoa > Arthropoda > Insecta > Hemiptera > Aleyrodidae > Trialeurodes > Trialeurodes vaporariorum. The sequence continues at coordinate 28,354,030 of VMOF01000369.1, read as the reverse complement.
AAAAAAATATGACTGATGATAAGTAATATAATAACAACAAAAAATCGAAAGAATAAGTGAGCGGTGAAAATCCTCTATAACTCCACAATTTGCAGGAGTTTAAATTCAGAAAATGCAATGTTACTAGATTGCACGCACTGCCATTGGTGATAATGTAGGGTTAAAATGAAGGTAGGGTAGCAGTGTTGCCAAATTAGGAGGGTTATTTATAAAGTATAATAATTATGGGCAAAACAGCAGGCCTGGTTGGAAGATAGATAGGTTATGGCGGGAGTTAAGGGAGGGTCGGTCGTCGGTTAGGTTAGGGTTCTCTCAGGTTTATTTGTTTTTAAATTGCGTACGTGCCTACGCAATGCGCATCCTGTCACGTATCAGTTGAACAATGTTGCCGAATTGAGTTGAATGAAATTTCCAGGAGATTCATCGATATTGAAGAGCCTTACTTTTCAAGCTGAATTTATCTTTTGCACTTGATGGCAATTTAAAAAGTAGAAAACTCGAGCATTTGTAATTGATTTTAAACCATTTATATATATATATATATATAACAAACAAACAAACTAACAAACAAAAAAAGGAAATGACGTTCGTTTTTCAATATTATCCTTAGATATGGCGACAATGAGGTGATGGAAGGTACACTGAAAAAACGGTTCGGGTAATACGCAAGAAAAGTTCGTGCGTAGAGCATGAACTCGTCGGGAAGTATGTGAACACTGCGGAGGTTCGGGCTTGACGGCCGAAGTGGTTCGGGTGCATCACCCGAACCCACTTCGTGCGTATTACCCGAACTCTTCATGCTCTACGCACGAACTCTTCGTGCTTATTACCCGAACTCTTCGTGCGTATTACCCGAACTCCTCGTGTTTCCCATTATCGATTATTCCTTGTATTCCTTTTCACATTAACAATAGAATGCAAAAAAAAACATTAAATACATCACTCACTAGACACACGTTAATAGAGGAACACCATATTACCAAATTTAACACGCATATTATCACTTTCACAACTTAGTAAATCAGAACACTAATACGAAGGAATATACGCTGGATTCACAAACAAATCTTGAATCAGCTCAGAACTTTTCAACACGTCCAAATTCGAACTGCGAACGAAAATTTAAGTAGGGATCGAATTACAAAACATAAATTATTAGAGCATTTAAGTATACCGACTTAGCGGGAAAAAATATGAGGGATCAGGACACCTCGTAACGTAAAACAAACCACAGTGAAAACGTATGCCGGCGAGTACGACTGACTGACCTTTCCTTATACTAGCTCTTACACACAGATATTTATGTTTTTATTTGAAGCACTTATCGAAATACCGTCGTGATTAATTAACTTGACACCATACTACTAATTAAACTGAATTTAAAGCCGCCAACTTGCTTTGAATCACGGAGTCACGCGCTAGACCGACCGACCGAGCGAGCGTTCAACAGTTAACTGCCGCTTTATTGTTGCGTGTTTGGCCACCTAGAGCGCGGAGCAAGCAGTGTTCACGCGTACTAGCCGAAGCGGTTCGTGCTCTACACCCGAGCCATGGCAAATGCTGTACGATATTGTTTCCGCGAACCGCTCGGCGGATACGCCCGATGCTGGTTCATGCGGGCCACTGGGTGCGTTCGCACGGTACGCATGAACCGCTCGGGTGTATAGCGCGAACTCAAGGTATACGAGCGGTTCGGCCGCCGAGCCCGAGCCGATTTTTTTCAGTGTAAGCTTGTGAATAAATGAGCACGCAAATGTAAACAGGCGCAAAAGTTCAAAAGTGGGGATGACAAGCTCGTATTATATTGTATGTGTTAAATTTAACCCATAAACATTTTGCATACATACCTATACACATACATATTCATAATTCAAATATGATTATTCTACCTGTATTTAATTTCACTCGCGCGGATGGCGATGTCACTTAAAACTTGATTAACTTGACGTCACCACTGTATAAACCCATAGAAAAGAATCGATCACTGGGGAACTCCTATAGACTCCTAAGAGATCGATCCTTCTCAATTGGTTTAAATGAGAGAAAAGTGATAGTTAATTGCTATTTCCTCATCACGAGCCGTCACTGACGCATGGCGTCACTCTATGCATGCAATATACACAATTACACAAGCTCCTGACAATTATTTGAGACCGACAAATACGGATTTTGAAAGAGCATCTACGCTGATTTTGTTTTTGCTCGTTTTCACAAATTGCGTACTCGTCACATTAGTTTATTTCCTCCTTTTCTTGTTTGACCCTTTCAACTATACACATGAGATTTTTCTAGAATCTGATCCAAGAGCACATGGGCGGTTCGTGGGGTCAAAAAAAGGATTGCGGGCCTCATATTATATTTTAAGCTTTTTTTTCTTTTTGCTTCTCACTATTTTCAATTTATAAATGTCGGGAGGGGGGGGGGGCTTGAAGACGAGGCATAACAACCTTCGTTCTATTTTTTCTTTGCACCATTTTTTTAAAAAAAAGTGAGAGGGGAATTGAGCTCTCAAAGCGGACCTCCCACGGACCTCCAACGTGAGAGACCCTGATAAAAATCCTCATCAAAAATCATCAAAAAAAGTTTAAGATGATTTCTACTCATCATGAGATTATCATGAGATCATCATGAGATCATCATGAGATCGTTATGAGATAATCGTCATGAGCTCATGATGATGTCATGATAATCTCATGATGAGTAGAAATTTATCTTAAGCTTTTTTGATAATTATTTAAACGTTTCTGACCGTATAAACAATATCAGTTTTTGATGAGAAAATGAAACAATCTATAGAAATTCAATGGAGACGTTCATTTTAACTTACTACTTCAAAAAACCTCGATCATTTCAAAAACTTTTCAAGTAGTCCATACTTATGTGTAGTGCCCCGGTTTAATTGATTGTGAGGAAATTTTCATCTGCCCCCCCCCCCCCCAAATGACATCTAAATTCAATTTTCACTCGTAAAAGGTGGTTGGTATTCAAGAACGTATTCTACTATGTACAGTTTGACTTCAAAAGTTGAACATCACAAAAATCAAATCTCTCGAAAAGGCAACGATGTTAAGTACAACCTTTGTACGATAACGTTACCGGCAAAAAAACCAAGCTTAAAAAAACACAAAATTCCCGTAAATTTAACTCACGCTTTTTTATGTATTCACCGTAGAGTAAATATAGAGAGAATAGAAGAGAAGAGAGTGTACTTTATATATAAGGAAAAGCTTCTACGGGGAATATCTCATTGACAAAATTGAGCTTGAGAATATATGCTTTGAGCAGCGCGCTTTAATATTTTCGCAAAATTAACTTTCTCGGAAGTAAAAAGAAGCGAGAAGAGAAGTCAGTATACTGCAACAGAAAATTGTTCATTCAATCAGAAAAGCTTCAACCATTTTTACTTGAGCTTCCCAGAATCCGATCCCGGAAAATTCTCTGTCGTACAGCCGGAAGGGCTCAACATGAAAGGAAAGGAGAGTAACTTTAGCTGGTATAAAATCTTAAAAAGATAACGCGCCAGCTAAAATTCCTTAGAAACAAAATTAGATCTCTTCTATCCGGGAAATATATACCAAGGCCTCATACTTTCGTCATCTCGCAAACTCCGTTCAGGAGTTTATGCATCGTTTAGGCTCATCGGTGTTAAACGTTCTCCAATATTCCTTAAGAACCTCTCCCCCCTCTACATACCTGCATTAATTCATCCCTGAAACCATAGACTGAATTTTAAGACTTTCATAAGACAGGAATGGTCATACAATGAAAAAACAAAGTTGAAGTAGCGTCCGCAAGCAGTTTTTAAAATAGCCTCGCGGAGAAAAAGTTCTAGCTCGCTCTACCGGAGCAAGTTGCGGTAGAACCAAAGCACTACTTCCGTAGAGCAAAAGCAAGGATTTTACTAGTACCGAAGTACTTCGATACTACAGCTGCGACCTTCTCCCGTAGAGCTGATATACTTTTTTCTCTGCGAAGCAATTTTCAAAGGCTGCTTTGGCTGTACTAATGTACTATAGTAAACTTTGTTTTTTTTTCAGGGTATTTACCTACAATAACAGCTCATCTTCATAATGACCAAGGAGACCCTCCATCTGTATCCTTTAATCACGCTAATCGTATATGAAGGATAGAATTTATGAGTGAGAATCGGTTTGTGAGAACTCAATGGTTTCCGTGGGTTTCCACAATATTTAATTGTTTATTTCAACCGATTTTTCTGAACATTTCCTTTATAGTCTCGTTTACATTTTAAGATATAATTCCTAATATGAGGAAGTAAAAAGTAAAACTTAAAGATATTTACCATAAAAACTGGAATCAGATGTAAATAATTACCTGCAACAGATTAAACATAGACGTTTCAATTAATGTTGGTGCATTCGCAATGCCAACAAAATAATGGTTTGATGCTGTACGCAATAGAGAGGAATTCTCTACCCCTCTCTTTTCCAGTGATGGAAACCGTAATTGAACCGTAACCGAAAACCGAATTGAACCGCCGAACCGGTCGTTTTCAACAAATCGTAATGTGAACCAAAACCAAAATTCTGAAGAATCCACGAACCAGAATCGAACCGAAAACCGAAATGAAGCAACCTCAAATTGAACCGAGACAGCCCTTTTTATACAAAATTCAATTTCGGTTCAAGTACGATTCATAGATTGAACCGAAATTTAACCGGTTCATCGCAGTTGAACCAAACCGAAACCGAATTTATGCGCCACTAGTCGAACCGAACCGTAATTGAACCGAAATGTCATATGGTAATGCAAACCGGTTCGCAGAACCGGTTTATAAATTCAATTTCGGTTTCCACCACTGCTCTTTTCACCATTGAAACTCGTTTGTGAGACAAGCATATAGACAAGGTGATAGCACAGAATAATGTATGGTGTAATATTGTGTGGTGATAGAGCCCCTCTTTCTATCCCAGACAAATGAAAATCAACAACTGTCTCACAATTCAAGGTTGATTGACATAAAACATGGTATTTCTTACATAAATTAGTATACAGGGTGATTCACGTAACCTGCTCACTATGGTTTTCTTGAACGTGGGACAGTAAAAAAATCGGGAAAAATAGTTTTCACGGTAACTCGAACCTGAAGTTTTTGCCACAACCCAAAATTTGGTTTTTGGGAGGTTTTCAGGGGGGAACCCCCCTAATCTCGAAAATTTCAAACGGCAACCCCTATCTTGTGATAGTTCATTTGAAAGGGCGTAAAAAATTCTAAGCATTTTGGCTTAAACCGGAAGTCAACATCTTTTTTTCGTAATCGAGATGTCGAAGGTCGAAGTTCGATTTTGAAAAAGTTGTGCATTTTGGCGCAAAGTTCGATATTGTTTTTCTTATTTGATATATCGAGTATCGAAGTTAGATTAGGACCATTTTTTGACCCTGTAAAAAATGGATCCTATCGTCAAAATCAAGCATTTAAACGCAAACCGGAAGTCAATACCTTTTTTTGCCGTCGACATATCGCAAGTCAAAATTTAAGGTAGGCCCTAAGTGGAAACTAAACTTGGTTTTTCCGATAGTTTCCGATAGACATGTGTAGTGTTACGACTCTTTTTGTAGGAGTTACGAATTTTCGAAAATTGGTTCAAAATCGAACTCGACCATCGATATCTCGATTACGAAAAAAGATATTGACTTCCAGTTTAAGCCAAAATGCTTAGAATTTTACGCCCTTTCAAATGAAGTATCACAAGATAGCGATTGCCATTTGAAATTTTCGAGATTAGGGGGGTTCCCCCTGAAACCCCCCCCCCAAATCAAATTTTGGGTTTTGACAGTATTTTTAAATAAAACTTCAGGTCCGAGTTACCGTAAAAACTATTTTTCCCGATTTTTCTACTGTCCCGCGTTCAAGAAAACCATAGTGAGCAGGTTACGAGAACCACCCTGTACATAATGTTTTTTTGCGGGCTCGGGCGCAAAGCAGTTATTATGTGAGCCCAATGTTAAGTAAGGTATATAACTGTTACTACGTAACGGTGTTGATTTTGCATACACTCAGAATTGAAGGTTTCAACTTGAATGGGTCTGTTCATCATACTGTACAATTAAACATGATTAAGTAGCCCGGCCACGAAATACTACCGTCTACAACCAGAACGGAAACTTTAATTCGGTTTGAAATTGTTTTAAGGACGTGTATTTTCGGATCCGTAATGTTGGAAAGTGAGCATTTTCAACAATACCCGGCAATCAACCGAATTGTGATTAGTTTTGTGTCACCCTCAATGAAAACTTAACCCCCAAATAACACGTATATGTCCTCTTGTTAATGGAGTAGACACTGCTGTTGCCAGTTTGCGCTGATAAATTCCAAATCAATTATTTCCTTATGCGGGTGTTGCTGTTCTAATGCAGTCATATTATGTGGCCCGAGTAAAATGGTTATAACACATTAAGATGGAATCACAGCTGAAAACAATTGAAAGGAAAATATAAGTTTTGGACTTTTGCGACAATTACTCTGACCAGCCTGTGGCGACCGCGCGCCGTTTACGATCTAGGCGATCGATCCGACTTCCACTTGTATGTCAGAAAGTACGCATCTTTCGCTGAAAGAGCGCTTCACTACATGACGCGGAGCATTTCTCATCTTCTCATGACCGCGAGCCGCGAACGACCTCTCCGCTGAAACCTAGTATCGGAGGGACGTTTCCACCAATACTACTTATCAGCGGACTCTCTCTCCCATGGGCGCACGTAGAGTGCGTACAAGCCAAATAAAAGATAGACACCAACGAAAGAAACGAGCACTTTACCCGACGTTATGTAGATTATAATGGGTACAGTAAAGCCCCGAAACTTTAAATACTTTCGTTTCAATTATTTATAGTTTTAACGTCACATCGTCCTATGTTTAAATTACTATTGATAAAAAACGCTATTAATTTAAGAATCTAACATATTTTTTAGTGAAGAAAGCGGCAAAGCTAAAAAAAAATCCTCGCAGCGAACTCGAATGCGTTAATCGAAAAAATAGCATTTTGGAGAAACCATATGGTAGAGCTCGTTTCAGAAGTGTAGGCGCACCTAGACCACAATCTTTAGCGAATTTTCAATTCTGGTTCCTTCAAATCAAAACAAAACTTGCCAAACTTAAATTTTTAATTTAAAGCGTTCCTCGATGTACAGCCAACGCTATATGATTAATTTTCATCAATTTTTACGTTATCATGAGAAATAATGTTGAAAAATTCCATAGATTATCGGTTTAGGTGCACCTAAAATTCTGAAACGATTCCTAGTGGCGACGCGACGTCAGTCATCTTGATCGTTTTGCGGATATTCAGTAGCATTCTACAAGCCATCGGTTTATTCAACCAGCTGAAAGAATTATTACTTGAATGCATAAATCAGTTCAGGATTATAACAATTATTTTATAGAAGTACTCAAATCAGTATAATCTTTGAGGAAATCGGTTGAATCACAAAAATGTTGAATAGACTGTCATTAAATATCCGCAAGATGGCAGCACTGTTTTGTAAGTTTGCTCCATGGGTTACATTACTACGAACGTTTGAAAACGTGCTTGTTATGAATAAACATCGTTAATAACGTAAAAAACGCGTGCGTTCAAAAATAACAACCATAGTGACCGGATGACGTCAATAGATCATTTATTTTGGTTGCTGGGTATTATTAGTGGTGGTAGCCACCTCACACTCCGGTCAAGTTTGAATGCAGGAAATACTGGCTAACGAAACTACTTAAATCTTCCACATTCGTGACGAAAACAGTTCTGAACATAATACAGCTTCGCATGTAATGACGTGAGAACTCTCAAATTCCGCTTTCATCGTAACTCAAAACCCTATAAACCCCTGTAGGGATAGGACGAGCCCAGAAGATAGACTAGGAACAATTATTTGATTTTTTTTTTCATTAGTGGCTGAAGAATAAAGAAATCTTTTAGAACCAACCTATCTTTCTTGCGCTTCAATTTTGAATCTGCCACTAAAGTAGACATTATACGACTACTCACCGAAGCAAGCGTAAGGGTAGTTCCAAAATGTCAGGACTTTTCGCAGACGCCGAAAACTGTCATGAAAATGGCATGATAAAATGTCTTAAGCTACCAAATTAATGAATATTTCTCTTCAAGGCGTTTTTTTCAGCAGCTTCAAAAATAATGGACCAAAAATTGAATGAATCGTTGAAGTTTTGACCTGTTAGAAAGACCTTTTGACACCTCAAAAGCAGTAAAAGATTTCCGTGTATTATTAAAGAGCTTGATTCAAAATGGGGGTTTTTCTCCCCCCCACCGATTTTCCTGAAACTTTGTATTTTGATAGAACTTGATAAAAGTAGTCTTTTTTTTTCAAATAAATTTTTTCCAAAAATAATTAGGGGGGGGAGTTACAGTGTTGCAAAGTCGCACCTTTCAAAAATTCATAACTTTCGCGTAAATCGTCCAATTGAAACGCGGTTTTCACCAAAAGATGCGAATTGTAATGCACTTTCATGCCATCTAAACGAAATTCAATTTCAATAATTTTTGACTTAGTTATCGTCATTTTTGTGATTTTTAGGCCACTCAAAATCTACTTAAAGTGAAATAAAAAAAAATGGTATTTTTTGATTTTGACCGAGTTAAAATATGTTATTCCTCTTTAAATTCTGCGTAAAATGAGCCCAAGCAGAATGCAAGGCGATTTTTTGTGCCGGAGTTATGCATTTTTTAGTAAGCGAAAAACGAGTTTTTTAGGGTGCCCATGAGCGTTCGAGAGAGTGGCTCAAGTCAAATAAATGGAAACGGTATTTTTTGATTTTGATCAAATTAAAATATGTTATTCCTACTTAAATTCTGCGTAAAATGAGCCCAAGCAGAATGTGGGGCGATTTTTTGCTGCGGAGCTATGCGCGTTTTAGTAAACGAAAGTCGAGTGGTTGAGGTTACCCGGGCTACCCACGTCTATCAGCCTCTCCATAGAACGCTCGACTTTTGTTTACTAAAACGCGCATAGCTCCGCAGCAAAAAATCGCCCCACATTCTGCTTGGGCTCATTTTACGCAGAATTTAAGTAGGAATAACATATTTTAATTTGATCAAAATCAAAAAATACCGTTTCCATTTATTTGACTTGAGCCACTCTCTCGAACGCTCATGGGCACCCTAAAAAACTCGTTTTTCGCTTACTAAAAAATGCATAACTCCGGCACAAAAAATCGCCCTGCATTCTGCTTGGGCTCATTTTACGCAGAATTTAAAGAGGAATAACATATTTTAACTCGGTCAAAATCAAAAAATACCATTTTTTTTTATTTCACTTTAAGTAGATTTTGAGTGGCCTAAAAATCACAAAAATGACGATAACTAAGTCAAAAATTATTGAAATTGAATTTCGTTTAGATGGCATGAAAGTGCATTACAATCCGCATCTTTTGGTGAAAACCGCGTTTCAATTGGACGATTTACGCGAAAGTTATGAATTTTTGAAAGGTGCGACTTTGCAACACTGTAACTCCCCCCCTAATTATTTTTGGAAAAAATTTATTTGAAAAAAAAGACTACTTTTATCAAGTTCTATCAAAATACAAAGTTTCAGGAAAATCGGTGGGGGGGAGAAAAAACCCCATTTTGAATCAAGCTCTTTACGTTATAACGCCCACTTAAAACCCAAAATAACCCTATACCAGGGGCGGCTCTTTGTATAATGTGATGACAACGGATTCTCTTAATTTGAACCTATGTAAAATAATGGATATTCAGGAGGTTCATTGAGCCTCCAAAAAAATCGATACCTTTGAATAGGTTTAAATGGAACATGAACATGGGTACCACGCAGTGTACGAGCCGCCAAAAGATAGATAAATTCAGAACAAACAGAGGATGATACTTCCAAAAATTCTCGATATACCACGCAACGTATAGAATTTAACATCGGCATCGTCGCACTATGATGGTCTGCGGGCTGATCGTCTACTTTTACTTTAAACAGATAGTAAAGACTGTCTATACATGCCGTTTACTTTTACGTTAATCATCTAATGACCGAGTTAGTTCAAAATAATACCACTCTTCCATTTATACATTTAGGGAAGGTAGTTAACTATTCGTGCTCGGGGGAGTTGAAATTGCCTATACGATGAATTGAAGGCGCCCGGTAAAAGCTTATCTTGTAAGTGTTTTCATGGATAGTCGCGTTTATCCGGAATGAAGACTGAAACAATGTGAAATAGGGTAGAGGAGAAAAACGAGTATACTCGGGCTTGGTCCATAAAGGGTTAAACAGATAGTAAAGACTGTATATGCATGTCGCTTACTTTTACGTTAAATAGATCGTAAAGAGTGTCTATGCAAGTCGTTTACTCTTACGTTAAACAGATAGTCAAGACTTTCTATGCATGACGTTATTATTGGTCGAGTAATGTATAAGATTTGGCCGTTGCTATGGTGACCATAGTTAAGTCTCGCGTTAGCTGTAGTTTTATAAAGGCTATACTCTTAGGCAGCTGTTAAAAACGGACAGTTTAACTATAGTTACCGTAGCAACAGTCAAGTCTTACAATTCGAGACCAATATATTCGTCACTCATAGATAGTCTCAACTATATCAGTTCAGAAAAAAAGTCAACAATCGGCCCTCTGAGATCGAAAAAAGAGGCAAAAATCGGTGGAAAAAAGTCATCAAAAAATCAGTTTTTGCCCTTTGAATCTTAAATCAAACCTTTCAAGTAAACATTTGTAGGTTTACATATTACTCGTTAAAATTACTTTCTGTGATTTTTATTGGTATCGAAAGTTTACTTTCTGATTTTCGGCCAATTTTTGACGATCTCAATTAAGCGATAAAGCGTCGCGTCGCGTCGCTCTTCCTTTGATGAAATCGTTGGCATCCACCACAGTTCATTGTCAATCACTGTTACCAGATTTGGCGGAAAATTCAAAATTTTATAAAGAGTTAGATACGGAAAAATGCTTTTAATTATACATATACGCAAAACGGCAGCTCTGCATGAAACTCAGCTTCAAAGTCCCACGCAACTAACCCATCAGTTTTGATAGCGCGTTATCACTCATAAATTTATTCAGAAGGGTATATTTTCGGAGACGTAAAATTCAAATTTACGAAATGGTAAGCCGTAATATTTTTCGATTTTTTTATTTTTTTATTTTTTTTTTTCGTTTTTTAAATGCCATATTTTGTGGAAAATTTAATTAGACGGCCGCTCAAAATAGATCGATCTATCGTTTCAATTATAAAGCAGTCTGTTGTGAGTCATTTCGCGAAACAAAGAGCGACGTTTTCCTGTTCCCCAATCGCAAGAGTCGATTGGTGTGAGCATGCGAAAGATAATTATGATCCGGTCGAAGCGACAGACCTGCGATTATTAAAGTTGACAGGTCGGTAACGAGTTATCTCGCGCGGAGGCTGTAGAGCGTTACAGTGCGGTGCGGCGTGGCGCTGAAAATCCCGCGTCGCGACACCCGCCAAGCTGACGACGCGACGGGACGCGGACGGGACGGGTTTGGCGATCGGTCGCAGGGTGATGAAAACTCACACTCGCATACTCTGAAGGACTGGGCAAGGCCCCGGAGAGTTGGGTAATTAATCGGCAAAATCTAGGCCAGAAAATATTTATTCTCCATCGGAGCAAGCCTTTTATACAATCCTCCGTGCCTGAGGCGAAGGAAAGAGAAAACGGCGGCCCGCCGCACAGTGGAACGATTCAATGGGAGGGGTTGGACATGGAATATATTATCACTAAAAATGAAAATTTGAATGTTTTTACTGTCAAAAAACAGATTATGTAGGGTGATTCTTGAAGAAAATTTTACAATAAAACCCTTTTCAAGCTTCTAAATTGCATATTAACAAAGATATACGCATTTAAAGTCGTCACGCCACGATGTCCTGCCACTTCCATTGACTCGCTCCACTGTGCGACGCTCGGCGGGGATAATAAATTGGGAGCACGGTTGCCGACCTTTTCGAAAGAATAATCTTCGGCCGACTTGTTGCGGATATATATAAATATATATATGATACGACTAATAAAGGCTCTCCTTTTTAACTTATGTTGGAGGCCTTAAATACCTTCACCGACTAAAGGACAGTAAAACCTCTGATATAGGGCGACACGCAAGACTGTGTGGGAATTGCCATGGGAGCGCTTTCTGGAATCCATCGGACACCCATGAGCTGGTGAAACTGAAATAATCTATATGTATACATATATGAAGCGATTTTCATTATTTTCCGCATAGGATTGAATAAGTCATCAACAACGAGCTATACGTTTATCTAGAGTGGCAGTCTCATGGGTAACGTGCGTGACCGCCATGGATAATTTTTAGGTTAGGTTTAAGTTGTACTTTTGTTAATATATCCCCATCTATATCAGTGCAGGCACACGATGGATCGATGCATGTTTCAGCTCCTGTTCGTTGTATCAAAATTAATGGGATTAATAAATGCGGACAAAATCATACCTTCAACCTAAACTAAAACCTCCATGGTGGTTACGCACTGAGCAGGTTACCCATAAGACTGTCACTCTAAATAAATGTATAGCTCGTTGCTCATTCCTCGATGTCAAAAATGTGCCAACACTGGTGGTGCTTTTATTGTAAAAAATTTAACTAAGAAACTTCACCTCAAAAGAGGTCAATTCACATAGTTTATCCTAATTTCTTGCTTGTGTTTTTGTTTTTTCATTATGCCTTGCTTTTTTCCCCCTAAAAAAGCTATGGTATTTCAGCATATCAAAAATTGGACGGAAATTTTAGGATATAGGTCTTGAAAATTTGAATTGTGAAGCAACCATTTGTCGGATTTTAATCCAGTTTTGAGTCTCTAAAGACTTTAGCAGTAAAAGGACAGCAGTCAAACTTATTTTCATCGGATCGCGACTGATCAGATTATATCAGTGCCGTAGCGTGCAATTTGGCAACGTTGCAGTTTGTCATTTGGATTCGTGAAAAAAAATCGAACTATTGGGTGAATAGTAAACACTTTCATATTTTTGTGTTTTTTTTTTATTATTTTTATTTTTTTTATTTTTTGGGATTTTTTTGTTGTACTTCTTCTTCTCTTTCTAGGATGCAAGAAAACAACGTCCAACGGCTCCTATGTTGACTGTTCAGTAAATATGTTGATTGTTGATGTCAACAGCCACATTAACCAGAACGAAGTATCAGAGTTTTTGTCTTTTGTCACCAATCAACATAGGGAAGGATGTGGTTTCCTATAAAATAAAATCATCCACTGAGCTATCAGTTGGTGTGTGGTCACTATTTTCTCTATTTGCCACAACCGATATTAGGGTAAGATTTGGCAACGAGCGAACGAGATCATTGATGTGAAATTCAACAGACGTGACACTCTCAACCGCAGCGTTTCTCGGGAAGTATCTCTCAACTTCACGGAACTCCACGAAAGAGAAACTTTGAGTGGCGATATCAAGGAAACCTCGTCTCGGCATAGGAGAAGAAAAAGCTCTCCTCTTGTAAATCAAAAAAAAGAAAGAAAAGAAGCAATCATTGAAACAAACGTGACAGTTAAAATTCAGCCTCGCAGTGAGTTCAAGGGCTAGAGTGTGGTTAATCCTCCATCAAATCATTGCGTGATTTTTGCCTCAAGCATTGCAAGTGTGTCTCCTCTAACAATAAGTATACTTTATAGATCAGTGGCGTAGCGTGCAATGTGGCAACGTTGTAATGTGTCCATTTAAACCCATGTAAAAGGTCGAATGCGAAGGTGTTCACTCAACACCCAACAGTTTGATCTTTTTCATGAGTATAAATGGACACAGTACAACGTTGCCATATTGCACGCTACGCCACTGTTATATAGATAGAAACAGAGATCCAGCACATGCTACTCGTATCGTATTATTAAAGTGAGGCGTGTCAAATGGGTTCACTTTTTTTGTGGGACTTAACAAAATAACAGTTACAAACAGTCACCTCTTGTTGAGTGGTATGAGCATTGCTTTTATTTATACCAGAAACGCTTTTGAGTCAAACCTTCAATAACTTTAAATTAATTTCATAATTTTAAAACAATTGATCAGAGACTGTTATTCTGACGAGAAAACGGCAACACAAATCAGAAACAAGAGAGACCACGTACTACCAATAAATCTTCCATGATCCATGTTAAAATCACGCCTCAACTTTTGTTTCGGGGACGCATCAAAAACGACGTCCGACGTCTCCTATGTTGATTTTTCTGTAAGGAAATGTGTTGATGACAGCAGCAAATCAGAACAAATCATTATAGAGTTGTTTCCACTGGTCGGCAGTCAAGGTAGGTGGATGTTGTTCCCTGTGTTTGTGTTGTTGAGTTCCTGAAATTAAAAAAGTCCACCACGCAATTGGCTAGAGCGTGGTCTATGTTGTCTCTGTTATAAACCAAGAAAAAACCTAACCTTTATCCTTCTCTCAACAGCTGGTTAGTGTAGAATGTTTTTTCGATGAGTTTTGTCCAAAGAGCTTTAAAAATTGACACCTGTTGCAAAACTCTACTTTGGGTCTCTATTTGCCTCTTCTGAATAACTTATGCCTTTTTATTTGCCGAAAACCAACTGCATATCTATAGTTGACAAACATCTAACTGTGCTCAAACCAAACCTTATCCGGCCTATGTGAGCCTAGTAGTTAGCGCAATTGACTGACTTACCATTTGACGGTTCCGGGTTCGAATCTGGCTACATAAAGAAATTGAATATGAAATTTCAGTGTTTGCCACCGATGTCCTCCACTAGTAAGATAGATACCGTTTGATTAATGTCAAATTAAATTACGGGCAAAAAAATCATTTACATTGACAACCAGTTCCGCTTTCAAAAATTGCTTTCAAGGATTTCCATGGGTTTCCTTGGTAATAAATTGATTATTGTAACTTATTTTTCTAAACATTTACTCCTTTAGTGACGGTTATATTTTAAGATATAGTTTCTAATATAAACAAGTAAAAATTAAAACTCAAAAATCTTTACCACAAAAACTGGAACCAGATGTAAATAATTACCTGCAACAGATGAAATAGACATTCCAATTAGTGTTGGTGCATTCGTAATGCCAAACAATTAATGTTTTTATGCAGTAGCTCATAAGAAATGAATTCTCTAAAACCCTCTTTTTACTCCATTGAAACACGTTTGTGAGACAATCATAGACAAGGTGATGGAACCCCTTCTTTCTATATCCTAGACAAATGAAAATCAACAGCAGTCTCACAATTCGAGGTTGAATGACAGAAAAATAGTCTTTCTTGCATCAATAAATAAATCATGTTTTTTTGCGGGCTCGGGCGCAAAGCAGTTATCATGTGAGCCCGATGTTAACTAAGGTAGATAACTGTTACTACGTAACGGTGTTGGTTTTGCATACACTCAGAACTGAAGGCTTCGACTTACACATTCTAAGGAAAAATTAGAGGGATTTGTAAAATCCTCGATGCGCTAGTGGGTTCGATGAAAGTGACGTTTGGAAATTCATCCTCAACACAGGAGCCTGTATTATTTTCCGTGCCGTTGCAGAGTTTTGCAAAGTTCTATAAATATAACATATCGCCAACTGACTACAGGCTTTACCGCAATGAATTTACAGTCTGGCAGACTCCGTTTTCTGTGGTCGACGTGGGCGGATACAGGAGATTGTATTTCTCTCTCTCCTTCCATTTGAACGTGTATGTTAGAAAAGGACAGAAATAAGGGCTAAAGTCACTTGATGGCTCCTTCTACTATCCTTCTCTAACGCATGCGTTCAAACGGGAGGAGAGAGAGAAAGACATATTTATTCTTGTATCCGCCTGGTGGTCGTGGTACAACCACGAGAGTTATTCGCACTGAGCAGTGAAAGTCTTTTGATCTCAAATATTCTGAGTGGGAAAATGTTATTAACATCGTGAAGTGAGAATACGAAATATTTTGGGTAAGCTTCATGGAGGTAAATATATCTCGTGGTCTAATTATGTGCGGCGTGTGGCTCTAAGCTATCGGAGCCGCTGTATATTCAAGAGCCTAATTTCAATTTATGAGGGAAAGGAGTGATGGCATATGATATATTTCCTAGACTCAATGATAGTTTTGAATGATAATTTTGATCTTAATATTTCATTTCGCTAACTATTGCCAACAATTTGTTTTTGTCGACGACAAAATAATGTCGTAAAAGCGTTAACTCCGCCCTTTTTTGCATTGGTCAGTTCAAAATCCTCAGTAGTGCTACTGCAAATTGACCGCGAAAATAAAGTAAAAAAAAAATGACACGTCAGAGATATCTTAGTGTAAACTATAATTTGAACTTAATAATCGATAATTAAAAACAACAGCGCGACAGTACACGCTTGCCTAAAACCCATATTTTATTTATGAACACGCCGAAAAAAGCCATCGAAATAAATTACAATATAAAGTACGAACTGCTCGTAAGAGGTTAGAATCACCTTACCTTGCTTTACCTTACCTTAAGCTTGGGAGCAAATTGGGGTTTGTTGGCGACTGTTGTCAACGCAGAAGGAATTGGAGTAGTATTCACGGCTACCAACATAAAATCTACCGTGCCACGTATGATTCTTCAAACCGCGCCCACTTTCCTCGCCAACAACCCGTCAACAATCAAACAAAATTCGGATGTTGACGACAAAAACGAATTGTTATCGAAATAAGATAAGTATTTATTGTGTTGGAACAAGTAACGTAAATTGCAGGCGCGCTGTTTGAATTTATAGATTTTAAAAAGCATTCATGACTTTTTGCACTGAAAAAAAATGATCGATGAAATTCACATTGCTTTGTGGTCGATTTTAGCCCCACACAAGTGTGATTTGGATTTAGATGCAAGGTACGGTAAACTCTACAAGACGTTTGGTTAACTGCTCAAAACTTATTGTGAAATCTAGTTGCATGCCTAACGCTTTAGAATACTTGTCGTAGCAATCCAGTTTATATCTATGATATCAATACTATGCAAGGCCATCAGGATCCCCATACCCAATGATAATCTTTGAAAATCCTTTCTCTTTTTTCGTTTTATCCTCGTATGAGCTAATGGAAATTTTATTCTGGAAGTTTTTCTGGGTCGAAGGAATGTTTTGCTGTCAGTGTGTCACTGCATAAAGAAGCCTGTCTCTGAACGAGACAAAATTTTTATTTACGTCCGCTCGCCCGTGGAAGAAGGGTCGTGAGAATATATATACCAATGTTGCCGGATTCCGCAGGGAAAACTGAAAATTCGCCAGCTCTTTACATAGGTCAATGTGAAGGAGGTACATATTTTTTTTAGATTTGTCTTCAGCACTTGGCAACTATGATATACATACACAAAACGTCGGACTCTATCGCCGGGAAAGAAACACATTATCAGAACGGAACTGTTCATCCTTCACCTTACTACCGTCCCCTTTTCCCCCATTTCCTCCCCCCCCCTCCTCGCCACGCGCAGGAGTCAGCTCTGGGGGTAAACCCTCTCACAGGGCGCACTTTTGAAGAGCGGGGGTCCATTTCGCTAATTCACTTTATTTTATTTTTTTTTTCATTCCTCCTTTTCTTCCAAGCGTGAACTTTTTCGCGTGATGGTCGCGTATATGCACACGCGTGCACGTGTAGAGGAACACCAATATCTTATACACGTTAAAGTTGGTAAGTACGCCTTATACAGAGCCCCCCCCCCCCCCACCAACCCACATCTACACAGTCCTTTCCGGCTTCAGGCCCCACGAACATTTTGCGATGTAGTTCCTTGTTTCGATTGACAAGTTTTCTCTGCGAAGAGGATGGAAGAGAGATCGATTCGCTTCATTGTTTCGCATAAATTGTTCCGTTTTCACCTCCTCGAGTGTTATTTGTCTGCGAGTTTAAGTTCGCGAGTTTAGAGTTTAATTTGATCGAGATCCCCCCCCGCCCCATTTGTGAGCTCCTCGCCCCCCTTTTTAACCACCCTCCGTCTTGCAGAAGTTCAGTTGCAACGTTTGTGCAACCCTCGAAACTACTTCACTGCTGCCTCGCGCTGTGTGGGAAGTATCAGACAGTCCTACCCTATACCCTACCTCCCCGGCTCATCTCTCTCGCTCTTAACCCATATTTGCATGTATATACGAGATGAGGAAAGAGGAATCGGAAACGGATGATCCTTTTCAAAATAAAACTTGGATACAGGGCATTCCGCATAATAAAATCCATCGTAATCATGAGCGGGAAAAAAATATAATTGGTAGGATTTACCATCAAAGTGCAAATAGAAAAAAAATTGCTAAAACACCGCGCTAGACCAAAACGAAAAAATACAAACAATTACTTATTATCCTTTAACCGATGGGGAGAACACATCTGTAATAATTAATTCGCGAAGAGTCTTTAAATGTACATTCTATTTCAGTACCCCATTAAAAAAGGAATGGAACTGATTTTGTTGATACACTGAATAATGTGCAGTTGAGGGTTAAAATTAGACAAACCTGCGTGAAATAAATAAAATGGTCGAATGCGTTTTGGGAGCACGACCACCCTTCTTCAGTAAAATTCGATTGATCGTTGATTTTCGGTTGATCGCATAATCAAACAACAGCGAAGAAATCAACGACCTGTCACATTTTGCTGAAAAAAGAAGGCCACATGCTTCCGAGTCGCGGCTGATCATTCTCACGATATATTCAGTCTTATTATAGTTCTGTTTACATTCTAAAGATTTGACATCATATAATGGCTGTTATAATTTGCACCTGCAAAACAATATGATAAACTTGACCGCAAGTCGCATTGGGTTAAATGGAATCAATACGTAGATATAACCTCAATATCAGGTACAATTGACTAATATCTTTTGTCATTTCACCCGTTATCTGGTCGAGTTAATCATCTGTTATCATTACGGCGAATCTGACCGATTGTTTTTCCCCCCTAGGCATTTCAAGACTGTTGTGGCTTGGAAACATAATTTAAAAACCACCGAGGACCATGTTTTCTCGCCATTCGAATGCATTTGATGGCAAGAAAGTATAGTTTTAATTTTCAATACTCAGAAATTCAAAGATTTGAATCCAATGAAGGAATCATATTAGAATTATGCTGGTATGAATGAGGTTCTTTAGAGCCATCTTTAGTCATCTTAAAAACATCGGAAGAACGAGGCGCAACTTATTTAAAAACAGTCTGTATCTACGTGTGCTCGTGGCATGCACTTTCTACCCATTCATATCATACAAGCTCAACGGAAATTAATTATGAATTCCGATAAAACCGCTGCTGTTAGCTCAATAAATTGACTCCGAGCCGTAGTAACACCTTGCACTGTTAAAGTGAATTATTCAGCCGATATTGGTTAAACCATTATAGGCTCTCATTATTACTCGTATCTCATAAGTTTAGCTCTTAATGAATTTACTTGAGTATGAAATGTTTCCAATTCACTGCATTCAACTCGTGCTTATCTGTCAGTAACGCAAACAGGAATGAATCCAATTTTCTAGAGAGAATCTTTGTGCAACTTCCTTAAGAAAATTGGCAGACTTATTCGACGTTTCATTCCATTGGCGGATCCAGGAATCTAGACTTCTCTCTCTACTCCCATTAGTACGCGTGTGTTGGAAAAGGACAGATCAGGGGCAGTCACACAAGATACCTCTTCTGTCCTTCTCTAACAAATGCATTTAAATGGAAAAAGAGAGATAATAACAGTTTCCTGGACCAGCTAGAGTTCCATTTAACATTTTTAAATATCAAACCCTCCGCGAAACACGTTGCGAGTACAACAATCAAGTTTTCGAGTACTGACGGTTGACTCTGGGATTTGCAAACTGTTCCTCAACCCTCCTCCATAGTTACAATAAGGTTGTCCAAAAAGAAATACATACGGAAAAAAGTAGAATGTGTCACAGGCACGAATTTGTGTTCACCTGCCATAATTTGGATCAGTTTTTTTTTTTTTTTTTTTTTTGCATGGGACACAATCAGATTTAGTCAACGACACAATCTGATTGTAACCCATACAAAAAACTGATACAAATTGTGGCCGGGTGAACCCAAATTCGTGCCAACGACACATTCTACTTTTTTCTGTGCAGCGATTGATTTTTGAGCAAACGAAAAAAACTATCAAATTTTTGTTTACGGATTCGTGTTGTCGGCGTAAATACCGATAAAATGAGACATTGTTCAGCTCATTTGGTCAAAAAATGACCGAAATACAGAGTTTCTCCTGCGGCGTGTTGCGTAACCACCTCCAGGATTTTGAGGTACTTTTTGCAGTACGTAAAAAGTCAGCATTAAGTTTGATCTTGTACGAATTGCACTCGAGATAAAGTTGGCAACGTAGCGTAGAGGGAGCACTTGGCAACATTGCTTGCCTAGGTGTGAAGCGATTACCATGGAAACATGGGAGATACTATTGCAAGTTCAAACTTGTGGAAATTCAAACTAGTGCAGAGAGTCAGTCAGTCTGTCACGTGGTTAATTTTACTGACTTTTTATTGCGATGTTGAGTGCAAACGCGGCGTTGAAAGACGAGCGACATTATGTTATCCGATATTGTTTTCGGCGTGGTTTGTCGGTAGCAGATACGTGTAAAGAAATGGAAGAAGTGTACAAGAATGACTGTTTGGGCATTGCCCAGTAGCGTCATTTGCGGAAGGGGGGGGGGGGGGGGGAACCCCCCCCCACCCCCAAGGTCGGCCAAAAGTGAAAAAAGTGATTTTTTTTTTTTTTTTTTTTTTTTTTTTGAGAAGAAAAAGTTTTGAACTAAGATTTGGTGGTCATTAACGACTTTTGTTGGAATTTAGGGCCTAAATACAGGATATGCAGGGCTGTAGAATGTCTAAAATAATATTCATGAGCAAAAAAAAAAAAAAAAAAGGTCATCACATTTTTGCCCCCCCCCCCCCAAGCCGAACCCGAAATGACGCCCCTCGCATCTCGAGTGCAATTCGTACAAGATCAAACTTAATGCTGACTTTTTACGTACTGCAAAAAGTACCCTAAAATCCTGGAGGCGGTTACGCAATACGCCGCGAGATAAACTCTGTATATTGGTCAATTTTTGACCAAATGAGCTCAACAAGGTCTCAGTTTATCGGTATTTACGCCAGGCCGGCAACACGAACCGTGAAAAAAAAAAAACTTGATAGCTTTTTTTCGTTCGCTCAAAAAATCAATCGTTGCATTACTTTTTGGACAACCTTTGTATTTTAGTTTATTTGCCCTCGTGATGATGCCGATGAATTCGAAAAGAACGAATTGCTAAAAGTGGTCTTGGTAGCTCTGCTTTTATACAGTTTTTGACTGACTTGATGCGAGGAAGTTCTGTCAAAATTTCTGATAATTCATCATGGATCTGGCAATTTATCGTCTAATTTTGTAATTTACAAATTTTGAGACGTTTGAGTTTGTTTGGAGATTCGTGTTATTTGAGCAGCCCAACAAAACTAACATCTCGTGTCTCCTTGTAAGTACACACATATGGAAGCTGATCCTCAAAATTTCTGACTATGTATTGAATCAAATTATCATGTAGCAAATTATTATAAAACAGTTTTTATATTCTATCATGATTCGTCGAAAAAGATGCCCATATACTAGGAGGACCAAATCGGTCCACTCAGACAGAAATTTTCATTTTACGTAGAGGGGGGGGGGGAGCAAAGTCGGACAACGTCATAAAAATAGGAGGTTTAAGACGGGGAACAACTCGGTATTGCCCTAGTGTGCAGTTCGGCAAAGTTGCATTTTTTCCATGCAAATATCGAATTCTAAAGTATTATTCAAACACCGAACGTTGCCAAATTGCATGAAATTCGTATTAACTGTGGCGGCAACAATGGTTTCGTTTCAAATTGGATTCTCAAAAACCGCAGCTGTTTGGCTTTCATTCGAAGATTTAATCAGACGGATCCTCAATTTATAAAACCACACTGCACCGACCTTCCTTATCACAAACAAAGGGGCGGGAAGTTAGAGGGTTGAGACGCGGAAGCAGACGGCGCGGCGCGGCGGCTCTTATCAAGAATGCGTGTAGGAAAGAATTCCTTTGTTTCAGCTAATAAACGGAGCTTGTCACCCCTTGCCGCTGCTCGGATTAAAGTCAATGTAACAAAGGGCTTTTCGTCCGACGCAAATCAGTTAGCGCTGACTACCGAGTACCGCCCTCTTTTTTTCCCCCTTCCTTGGATATGTACTCTCCATGTTAATTTTTTCGCTTGTCCTGACGTCACCTCGCGTCGCGTAGTGGAGTTTCTCGCCGGAATTCGCGGACCGAGTAACGTACAAGGAGCGTTCCCTCGTGGCGATGAACCGTCTAATTAGGAAGAGAGAGAGAAAAAACAGAATAAAAACTTAACGGTTTAAAAACCTCAAACCCTTTACGGAGGAGTTGAAGGAAAAATGAAAGAGCGGAGAAGGAGGAGGAGAAGAAAAAGAAAGCGAGCGATGAGAGGGGGGTGGAGAAGAGAGAGAGAGAGAGAGAGAGAGAGAGAGAGAGAGAGAGAGAGAGAGAGAGAGTGAAGGCATTGACAATCTGTGAGGAGAGGTTTAGATGGGTGACATCGATCGATGAGGAAGTAAGTATAACGGCGGGATGCGGATGCCTCTCTTCATCCGCTCTAGGAGAGAGTGTTGTGTAAGAGAGAGAGAGAGAGAGAGAGAGAGAGAGAGAGAGAGGGAGAGGAAGAGAGAGAGGGGAGAGGAAGAGAGAGAGAGGGAGTGGGGGAGCTTTTGTGTGAAGGCGGAGTGTAGGCAACCCGCCCGGCAGTACATTATATATCCGTGGCGAAATATTTACATTATTAAGAGCATCAAGACACGCGGGCGTCGCGGGCCCTTCTCTCATTTAACGAGTCCGCCGGCCGCGGCCGTGGTTTGAAATACGAAACCTGTATTTGTTCGGCTATTAGTCTTGCACTGATCGGCCTCAAGAAAATATGAGAATGCGTCTGGTTTTTTCCGCCCCTCTCTATCTCTCTCTCTCTCTCTCTCTCTCTCTCTCTCTCTCTCTCTCTCTCTCTCTCTCTCTCTCTCTCTCTCTCTCTCTCTCTCTCTCTCTCTCTCTCTCACACTCTCTCTCTCTCTCTCTTTCTCTCTCTTTTTTTACGAGATTTTTTTTCCGTCTAGTTGACAATTCTTTCCACATCCCCTAATTTTGCAACGGAATGGGTAGACGATGAATGGATTTCTATGCCTTAAAGGCTACGCGGTAAGATCGATGCCAATCGCCTCCTCTGTGATGAAAATCAAGCCAAAGCAAAGCTGAAAGCTCCGGCAATACCCACAATTGTCTTTTTTTTTTTTTAAATTATTATTTTTGTCCACTCAAAATCTTGACTTGTACCAGTACTTTTTAGTCAAAATCAGAAAAAAAAAATTTCTGATCAACTTGACATTTATAGACTTTTAAAGGCCAATTTGAATCACAGATAACATTTAAAACAAGTAATTTAAACCTAGATAAATCACTGGAAAGTTATAAATTAATCTTAAAAGATCGGAAACGGTGAGTTTTGATGACTTCCTTTCACTGTTACTTTG
Organism: Trialeurodes vaporariorum; assembly: GCA_011764245.1. Lineage (NCBI taxonomy): Eukaryota > Metazoa > Arthropoda > Insecta > Hemiptera > Aleyrodidae > Trialeurodes > Trialeurodes vaporariorum. The sequence continues at coordinate 28,330,549 of VMOF01000369.1, read as the reverse complement.
CCTCTTCTTTCCTACTCGAAGAACAATCCATTGGATTTCACATTGATTTTAATTCAGGATTTTTGAATATATTTGATTTATATTTATTATATAAATCAATATTAAAATAATAATAAATAATAAAAATAATAAAAAAAATAATAATAAATCAATATTAAATATATATATTTTTGAACAATTTGATTTTAATTCATTTAATTGGCAATTTATCGCCACAATTTGGCAACACTGATAGAGTCCCAGTTTCATAAGTCACCGTCTTAACAGTGCTGCCGTGTTTGTTCGTATAATAAATGTTATTTGCCAATTCACCCATGATTCCACCGGTTGAAAAAAGATAATACAGCCCAGTGCACTGTATGCCTGTAACGTACGAAAATACTCGCATCTGTAATATTTCCTCAACTTTTGAAGTCGTCAATGATTTCCAAAAACTTGCGGTTATTTGAATAAATTATCGGCGTTTCCACCGATTGAGAAAATATTGCAGATGTGAGTATTTTTGTGAGTTACAGTCATACACTGAACTGAACTGTATAATATTTTCTCAGCCGGTGGAATCATCGGTGAATTGAAAAATCCCATTAATTATACACAAAACGTAATTTCTGTAAATTTCGTAATGCAATTTCTGTAAATCACCTTATAATAATTGGACAGCTATCCGCAAAAAGGAACCAGATTTTTTTGTGTCAGCAGAGGGGAACCATTTACATGGGAAATCTATGGCAGTTTGTTCCCTTTCTGTGGGGACACGACAAAGTTGGTTTTCTTCTATAAGCCGTCCAACTATAATAAGAATTGTGTCAGTGAAACGGATCAAGGCACACGGAAAAAACTACAGTGAAAATAACTATACGGATACCTGATTTTGGCACCTGCTAGATGTTATGGTAATTTTAACCAGAAGTATACTATGTTTTGACTAGGTACTAGGTGATGTTACCTGATTGCATGTCGAATTTACTCAAAGTATCGGTAAATGTACCATACTTCTGGTCAAGTTTACCATAACATCTAGCAGGTACCAAAATCAGGTATCCGTATGGTTATTTTCACTAATCTTTTTTTTCCGTGCATAAAAATAGTGCATTGCGTATGCATAAAAATGTGTCATATAATGTATGTGTCATTTTGTCAAAAACAAAAATAAAAATATTAAAATCCGACAATATTTGAGTTTTTGGTACCCTGATATACTTACTATACAATTAAATATAGGACTAATAATTTTAAGAATACCATACATCGTCGCCTTTTATAGGAAAATATTGTTCAAGCTATTTTTCAGATTACTTAAAAACTAAAATCGCGCCAAATTATGTATGCGTTCGGTCGTTAATTCGATCACCTTGTTTTAATCACCTCTCACTTTAACATGAGCCAAGTTCGCGCCTGTATCGAGCTATTATCCCTTCACGCGCACCAAAATAACCACATATTTCTTTTTTCATAAACGAATTATAAACAATAATTAGATTTTTTCTCGTATAAACAAAAAATTTACAGCGAAAAAGTTGACAAAGGAAAGGAAAGAATGCCTGGAAGTCTTAGAAGCTTTCCCGAGGAGGATCTATCGCTTTGATGTCATGAAACTTATCAGAAATCTCATGAAACAAATTTTGAAGGATATTTTTTTTTTTTTTTTTTTTTTTTTTTTTTTTTTTTACTATCCTCATTTACTCAACATCAGCAAGCTAATGGGGGGCAGAAAATAAATTCAGAAGAAATGTTTTTTGCCACCTAATACGAGTCAATGTTTTTCACTGCGGTTATAGGCGATGTAATTTCACATGAACTTCAATTACAGAGTGAAGAGATTAACGGTCAAAAGTACATGTAACACGTGCCGATGGCTACGGTAAATGTGAAAGCTAAAAATAATTACTGTTTCAAATAAAGCTTTTAACATTTAATCCCCTTTGTGATTATTACCCAGAAATAGGCGAACGGAAATGAATGAATAATCCTATGGAATCTGGTGGCAAAGCACAGCCCCGGGGATAATGCTCGTGGCCCGTGGTTACTTCTATTCGTGAAATGGAGCGAGAGAGTGGCGCAAACTCGTGTATTTTTCGAAAGTCCCCCCCCCCCACTTTTACCGCGTAAAAGGACATACATGCTCGAGTTTCATCGTTTGATGTTTGATCCTCTTTTCATGTTCATTGATTCTGAACTCTTAGCATTTAACGTGCATATATTATTTATGCTCGGTTATTTTTTTCAAAAGCTTTGATGCTAGCGTGGTGAAAAATCTGATGAATATTTACAAGTGTACATGAAAAGAATGGTGGTGTCAAACGTGTAAAAAAGGGCTGATATTTTACATCTCCCGTAAAAAGAACGCTTTTTTTCCAGATCAATCTCTGTAATTAAAATTTTTAGGAGCTATTATTCTGAGCTATTTCTGTTTTGTGTGTCTCGTTGGCAGCTTATATTATCTGAGGTCCCTTTTTACTATAGAATCCTGTAATTTTGCTCAGGCGTATAGTTTGGCAGCTAGAAGGAAACAATTTAAAATCAATTGTTTTAGTACTTTGATTTTTATCAAGTTACTCAAGTTTGTTGTGAAGATTGATCAAAATTTAAAATGACGTGGGATAGCCACATGCACTGGGAAGCTTTATATTTTGTGTCATTTTCAATATCCCACACTTTCTCACTCTCTGGCTACTATTTGCATGGGAGTGTTCACACCATCTTTACCCCCTGAGTCATATAACCCATAACCCATATAAGACCCATATTGATAACCCATATAAGTCAAAGCCGAAAAAAGACGTAAACAAGTTGCCAGGCTCCAACACTAAGGTGTTAGAAAAAGCTCGCCTATGTCTAGTAATAATTTGTTTAACTTACTTATTACATTTTATGTTATACCTTGGATTGACAACTTTGATATTTTCTTTTTTGCAAGATTGATTTCTGTCTGAACAATGCTGTAAACCTCTCTGGGGAATCTAGAAAGCAACAGCGGTGCCAAATTTATATGCATATGGATCAATGGTTCGAAAGTTATGTCGCTATAGGTACGAACTGACAGACTTTGACAAAATTATTTTTTTTGACAAAACCTTTGGTAGAAAAATAACCCAGCTAAAGACTATAGTAGATCAAACCAAATCTTTTCTTTTCTTAACCAAAGGTTTTGTTCACCTAACTAAAAATGTTCTGCTTGGAGAAATCTCTATAATCGAGCGCGCAAAACCTTTGATTAGGTGAAAATAGATTTCGTTGGCTCAACTAAAGTCTTTTGCTAGGTCATTTTGTATCATAAGTTTTGTCTGCGCTATCAAAGCTGTGTTTTCTGTTTTTTCTGTGGGTACCCTGAATTATAATGATCAAGTGATGTTTCAAGTTGTTAATTGATTAAAAAACACCGACGAGTAATTATAACTAATACTAAGCGTGTAACCAGAAAAGTTCTTGGGGACGAAGGATCGTCCAGAGAGAAGGCGAAAGATTTCGTTTTGCCCATTTTTTGACAATTCGCAATATACGGCCTTTTCTGCTCTACAAAGGTCGTTTTTTAGGAACTCCGCCCGCCCCACGCATACGACCTTAATTGGTGCTGAAAGGAACGAGGGTGCAGTCTTGTTCATTTGCAACGAATCTTTAAGGAGAGAGAGAGAGAGAGAGAAAGAGAGAGAGAGAGAGAGAGAAAGAGAGAGAGAGAGTGGCAACGGTGGTGGCGGTGGTATTGGTGGGGTGGGGTGGGGGTATCAATTTAAACCGTAGTTTTGAGATCAAGAGATTAATGGCAATTGCTGATTTCAGCAGGATTTACAGCGGAGATTGGTTCAATTGTAATTGCAAAGTCGGACAAAAATCAGCTGATTGCGTCTGTTTCAATCGAATCCAAACGTGAAACTGCAGGGATTCGGAACAAGATTTGCGACATAAAATGAGCGGAAATGGGCGGAGTGAATCCGCGATAATTCAATCTCGCAGAAAGGGAAGGAAGCAGTCGAGTCAGAGAACTAAGTATTCAGCCATTTGGAAGGTTCCCGAGAATTTATTTTCAATCGCAGCTCAATAGAGTTTGATAAATTTGCTCGTGGCCAAGTTCCTTAAGTTGCAGTTCAAATCAATCGATGCAAGAACAGAGCATCAGCGGAGCTTTGTTTATTTTAGGTTTACTAAATCAGTTTCATCAGCGCAGCAGGGCTGCCGTTTTGCGTATAATCAATGCTATTTTTCAATTCACCGATGATTTCACCGGTTGAGAAAAGATTACACAGTCCAGTTCAGTGCATGACTGTAATAAACTAAAATACCCCCATCTGTAATCTTTTCTCAACCGGTGGAGTCGTCGATGACTTTGAAAAACTTGCGGAAAACTTGCGGATATTGCGGAACTTGCGGACTAATTAATCAACGGAGTTCCCACCGATTAAGGAAAGATTACAGATCCGAGTATTTTCGTGCATTACAGTCATACACTGAACTGAACTGTGTAATCTTCTCTCAACCGGTGGAATCATCGGTGGATTGAAAAATAGCATTGATTATACGCAAAACGGCAGCCCTGCAGCGCAGTGTATACTACGTTTCAAACGTTTCCACGCTTTTTTCATAATAATGTAGATGGAGAGAAAGCTAGGTCAAGAATTACCGACGACATCTTCAAAAATCAAAGCACTCTGCAGCGAGAGATTTTCTATAGAAAAATTGGTCGAAAACTGAATAAATCAATCAAACGGTATTTTAATCAGTATAGTTGCTGAAAAAAGCTGTGGTTAAAAATTATTTCCTCGGTATCGATTTTAACTAAATAACTACTGCATACAATTAATTAAGGCTACTTTCAAAAAATGGTCCCATAAACAAGTGTTGCGCTCCTCCTGCGAAAGTCTCAATTCAATCACAATAACGATTTTCAGAAAGAGCACACTTGTTGTTTTATGGACCCCTTTTTTCCAAACCTAGCCTAGTTACATTTTCTTCAGTTTCATTTTACAACTGCAGTCAATTATATTTTTTTAAAACCTGCTAAAATATGGTTTCTTTTAAAATATGGGTGAAAAATGTTCGACATATTACCCTTCCTATAACTAGAATTTTAAGAAAATGCAATATTTATAGTATGAAGAATGTAGTTTTAAAATTTTGCAGGTAAGACAATCATGGTGCAGTGTTTCTTAGATATGACCTCTTGTGTTCGCGCAGATTTACAAATTTAGAGGGGGCTTCTTTGGTAAGGACTGAACTTTTGGGGGCATACTGTATACTTGTCATGATTAATTTCTTTAACTAAGACTTGTGTTCTCGCAGAGTTTCTTTAAGGGGGCTTCTTTGATGAGGACTTCCAGAACATATGAATACTTATTTCGATTTTTTGTTGTTGTTAAATATGACTTGTGTTCGCGCAGATTTACAAATTTAGAGGGGGCTTCTTTGGTAAGGACTGGACTTTTGGGGGCATACTGTATACTTGTCATGATTAATTTCTTTAACTAAGACTTGTGTTCTCGCAGAGTTTCTTTAAGGGGGCTTCTTTGATGAGGACTTCCAGAACATATGAATACTTATTTCGATTTTTTGTTGTTGTTAAATATGACTTGTGTTCGCGCAGATTTACAAATTTAGAGGGGGCTTCTTTGGTAAGGACTGGACTTTTGGGGGCATACTGTATACTTGTCAAGATTAATTTCTTTAACTAAGACTTGTGTTCTCGCAGAGTTTCTTTAAGGGGGCTTCTTTGATGAGGACTTCCAGAACATATGAATACTTATTTCGATTTTTTGTTGTTGTTAAATATGACTTGTGTTCGCGCAGATTTACTAATTTAGAGGGGGCTTCTTTGGTAAGGACTGGACTTTTGGGGGCATACTGTATACTTGTCATGATTAATTTCTTTAACTAAGAATTGTGTTCTCGCAGAGTTTCTTTAAGGGGGCTTCTTTGATGAGGACTTCCAGAACATATGAATACTTATTTCGATTTTTTGTTGTTGTTAAATATGACTTGTGTTCGCGCAGATTTACAAATTTAGAGGGGGCTTCTTTGGTAAGGACTGGACTTTTGGGGGCATACTGTATACTTGTCATGATTAATTTCTTTAACTAAGAATTGTGTTCTCGCAGAGTTTCTTTAAGGGGGCTTCTTTGATGAGGACTTCCAGAACATATGAATACTTATTTCGATTTTTTGTTGTTGTTAAATATGACTTGTGTTCGCGCAGATTTACAAATTTAGAGGGGGCTTCTTTGGTAAGGACTGGACTTTTGGGGGCATACTGTATACTTGTCATGATTAACTTCTTTAACTAAGACTTGTGTTCTCGCAGAGTTTCTTTAAGGGGGCTTCTTTGATGAGGACTTCCAGAACATATGAATACTTATTTCGATTTTTTGTTGTTGTTAAATATGACTTGTGTTCGCGCAGATTTACAAATTTAGAGGGGGCTTCTTTGGTAAGGACTGGACTTTTGGGGGCATACTGTATACTTGTCATGATTAATTTCTTTAACTAAGAATTGTGTTCTCGCAGAGTTTCTTTAAGGGGGCTTCTTTGATGAGGACTTCCAGAACATATGAATACTTATTTCGATTTTTTGTTGTTGTTAAATATGACTTGTGTTCGCGCAGTTTTCCAAATTTAGAGGGCGCAGAGTCCACTGCAGGGTGATGGGATCGAAAAGTGAAAACCAGCTACTCCCTCCCCCCCCCATAGAGAGGGCGGGGGACTTTTGAGCGGATGAAAAACTATTCGGCAGCGAGCTCTTCCGGCTTACTGCTTTTCAGCCCGTCTTGGATGATCGGACCTCTTTTGGGGCGATTGATTTTCTAATGTGGACAGGGATGAAGAGAGGGACAGCGGCAGTACAATAAGGACACACAGGGACAGGGCAGGGACACTCTCCCGGATGAGTTTTAATCCTATGACAGTACCCTTGCAAGGTTGCCAGAGCTTGTGAGGAAAAAATTAGCCTCTCCCTCTTTCTCTTCCTTTCCCTTTTTTCTCTCCCTCTCTCTCTATCTCATACATGTAAACTGCACATAAAGTCCCTATACACAATTTTGTGGTTGAAAACTTTGAATAAAATTCATATGCTAGAAAATCCAGCAAGCCCCCTTCTTCTTTGCTTTAACAGTGTCAGATTTTTTTTTTTTTTTTTTTTTTTACAGAGAGGGGAAAAGAAGCAGAAAAAGCGAATGCGTTTCTTTAAGGAAAAACCCCATTTTGTTAAATTTGACGGAGGGAAAAGTTTTATTGAACCAGACCCATTCCTGTGATTGAATTGACGAGGACTTTTTTTTTTTTTTAATTGAAAAGCTCTTACTTATGATGAATCAGCACGCTTCTTGATCATTGTTCATCAACCATGGAAGCAAAATGTTGATTCCAAAGAAGGGAGCTTTTTGACAGTTCCAGGATTAAATGTCCAATTTTTTGTGTCCAATGTTTTTGTTGGTCCGTTATTTTTGGTCCATTGAAAATTTTTCCTGTATAGACTTCGACTCCATTTGTTTTAGTCCATTCAGATCTTCAATCATCCATGGTTATTTCATGTTCTGGATAATATTTTTCATAATTGTGCATTTAGATATTAGATCACATAAGCCAATATAGGGTGGCCAGCTAGAGAGTGACTATACACATTCCTCATAACTTTTTTCCTAATGCAAATAAAAACATACGGTTTGCGCCATCCGTCATCATTCAGAGAGGCTGACTTTATAGGAGGGCTGCGATACCCCCTTCCCCTCAGGGGGCGCGAGGTGGGGCCCACCACCCTCGTAACTCAATATTTCAAATACCATTCCCTAATAGCATCTCCTATCTTGTGACATATTGTTTGAAACAGCATCAAATTCTAAGACTTTTGACGCAAACTAAAGACCAATGACGTTTTTCGTTTTCGATAGTTTAAAAAGTTCAAAATTCGATTTCGATCAATTTTCAAACAATCATTACCCCTCTTTCAACCGTCAGAATTTAAATAACTAGGAATCTAAAATACTCCAAAAAGTAAGTTCTTTTCAGAAAAAAAAAAAAAAAAAAAAAAAAAAAAAAAAAAAAAAAAAAATACATTTTCAACAAAAATTGCACGCTGCCCTATTGGGACAAATTGCCATAGGACCAACAATGGTGAGCTCAAGAAAAAAATTGGACATACTTAACCCTTCACTGCATGATTTTTTTTTTCTCAAGCAAATGTGGATTTTTCAATGTCAATGTCATTAGGTGGTCAAATACATGGGAAAAATAGTGAAAAAAATAATTTGAAGGTTTTTCGGTCAAAATTATCTTTTTTCTATTTCTTACTCGTTTTTTACAAGTGATATAACACCATAAGAAATGGCGGGATTTTTTTTTTTTTTTTTAAATTTTCAAAAAAAAATTTTTTTTTACTTTAATTGGATTTTTCAAAAAGCCAATGCCGGAAACTTTATAAAAATAATCAAAATGTGGTCAGTTTGGATACGGGGGCAAATTTCCCCCCTGTCATGATTTCGATCACGAACCCTTCACTGCATGATGTTTTCTTTCAGCCAATTTTTTTTTTTTTTGTGTGAGCTTAAAACATACCATCTCCCGCGTTGACACACCATGCGCCGAAGGCATATCTCAAAACCTGTATTTTATATGAGCGTTTGAAGAATTTGTTCCACCGGTGGAACACCATGCAGTGAAGGGTTAAAGTCTTTTGACCTTTTTGGCATCAATTTGAAAACCATTTCGATCAATTTAAAATTACTAAGCGCTGAATTCTCAATCAACAAATTTCAGACTGGCAACATTGTCCAGAGTCCAACTCGCTCTGCTCCGCTCCGCCGCCGGCTCACGTTCCACATGTCCGTCCGAGGCCATCCCGCAATTCCCATCAGCGATAACAGGATCAGCTTCACAACGTTACGTTTACGGTTTTACTGTAGCAACGGTAATAGAGCCTCGGTAAGCAAAAAGGTGAGCCGAGGGTTTTGGTAAAAATCTCACAAATCCTTCCTCGTTTTAGTATACATGTATATTCGGGACGTACATAGGAAAAGAGCTTTCGAATTTGGGCTTGTTCAGGCTTTACCCGTCAATACGCGGCGCCGCGCCGTGACTCTTACTGGCGCAAATTCACTGCATTGGAGACAAAGAAGCATTCATTTTGACGTCATGAGCTCGATACATCGTTTGGAAGTGTTCTAGCATGGAGCTGCTGTCGCAAACTTTTGTTACAGGCTTATTCATTGTTGATTTAGATGTGGAAACCTGTTAAATTTACGACAAGGGCACAAAAGAATCACGAAATCCACTCTCAAACTCTCAAAATGGTTTCAAGCGCGAGATCATAATAAGAATGATACCAGCCTTTTACATTGGGTTTCCCTATCTCGTTAAGCTCCATTTTCACGAGGTGTTCTCGCGACAACACACAAAGAAAAAGAAGAAGCATCAAATTGCCATAAGAATTAGGTGGCTATCACCGCCACTACGATCTCGCGTTTGAAAGCATGCAATAAGTTTGGGAGTGGATTTCGTGATTTTACGAGCGCCTTCAATTACTTGGATAGGCAAAATCAACACCGCAGAGCACGAATATTTAACTACCCACTGAATTTGAGCGAGTCATAACTGATTAGATTTCTTCTGGTATTAAGAACCGGGCAGTAAAAGGGTTAAGGAATATGCATGGAAATCCCTGATAAGCACATCTGACATCTTGGCTCTAAAATGTTTTTGAAACGGTTTGACAAAGTTTCAACAAGCAAAATTTAGTTTTCAAATCGTTACAAATACAACCAGATGAAACCGCAATCACGCGCCGCTACTGGTCTGAATTTATGTTTTGTTTTTGTTTTTGGTTTTTTTTGTTTTTTTTTTTTCTTGTTTTGTTTTTATGAAAAAATAAGAAAACCAGCCGAGTAGAAAGCTGTCTGTGACATTTTACTCAATGTCCTTGTTCTGGAGTTAGTAAAATTGCAAAAATCGTGCTGGTTGTGACGGTACAAAGGTAAAATTTTTAAGTTACCGTAGGAGACTTACCAGGGCCGGATTTAGGTTGCAGGGGGCCCCGGGGCGGTGTACCTTTGGTGGGAGCCCCCCTCTTGGTAAATCTTAGGAGTAATGAATTATAAAGTCCCTACTTTTAAAGGCATATCGAGTAAAAGAAGTAAATTATTACCCTGATAAAAAAAATCGTTAAGTAATAATTTTTAAAGTTTCGTTAGTATTTTTTAATGTTTCTTTATTTTTTTTTAAGGGTAATTTTACATAAAGCTTCACTTCCAACATTGCCGGACTGTTACAGTATTGTAATGATAGAAAAAAGGAAGTTCACTAACCATCAATACCAAAAAAAGGACCTGCTTTGTGGTGGGGGCCCCGGGGCGCGCGCCCCGGTCGCCCCGCATTAAATCCGGCCCTGAGACTTACTTATTACTTTACGTACGGAAAAGTACGGGCAAATATGGAAACACCTGAGAAATCTAGGAACTTTTTTTCAGTATAAGAAAGAAATCAAAGACATCCTTGCTTTCAACTCACCCAGAATATTTGATTGGCTTACTAAAAAACACCTAAATTCAGACCTTCCCTCACTCTCTATTTTACTTTTCATTATTTTAGATGAATGAAGAGAGAAACATTAAACATTGATTCAAACAATTACCTACTTCTTCCTTTCCAACACTTGAAAATCAATGAAGAACTAACGTAAAGCGGTCATATTCAGCAGTTACCAGAACAGTATTTGAGTTTTCAAAAACGTTCATGTTTCCTAACTAATTTTCATGGAAGCGTTTCTGAAGTTAGGACCCGTGCGGTTCTTTGAGTTGTTTTTTTTTTATTTTTTATTTTTTTCATTTCAATCAAACAAAGTCTGATAATCCTCGGTTCATAAAACCGTTTTCTATAATCCTCCAAGAATCTTTAACTCTGTGAATAAACCACAAAAATCAAAGGCATTCATAAAAGTTTTTAGTGGTTCCGTTACCCCCAATTTCGTTCTCCTTTTCTCTTGCGTAGATTAATATATTCTTTGCCCTCAAGCGATTCTCGTCATTTTCTGGAAAGTCAATATCCAACCCCTCCCATCTAAAATGAAGTTTTCCCATCGGAATAAAATTTGCCGTTCGCGAGGAGAAACTTCGCTTTTTTCCCTTTGAATAGATGTTTTTAACTCAACCGTTTTACTTTCTCCACGGAACTTTGAATTTGTCAACTAGTGGAATATTTTGACCGATATAATATTGGTCAGGGATTTTCATGACAAGCCTATAAATGAACAAATAAGAGGTGAATCACAACACATAAGTCAAAGGAAGTCACGGAGATGTTTATACATATCCTTTCTTACAAAAGTCTCGCACTCCCTCGTAAAAAGCCTGTACAATCCCTGAAGCAAAAGAGAACACGTTTAACTTGACTCTAGGCAATTCAAATTGATGCATCAATTTATTTATCTGTGTTATTCTCAAGCATTTGCATTTTGGTTAGTTTTTATTGCAGAAGACCTGAAACGATCCCCATGAAAATGTGCGCTCGTTACTTTTGCTTGAAAATTACAACAAAAAATTCAGTGACATTCATAATATGTCCCTCCCCTTACAATAACTATTATGGGTGATTTCAAAAAAACGTGACTTTTTTCTGACGCCAAAAAATGTTATTGGAATTGCATCATTGAAACGTTTAAAGCAACCAAAAGGATTCTTTTAGCTAGTTCAACTGTCAAAAACGGGCAATCGAATGCATAATACGGTGAAATCACTTAGCTTTCGGAGAGTCAAACGATAACTCTGCAATGACGGAATGACTATATAGTTATATTCTACCAGGTCCTTTCGCCTGTTTTGACGATTGAAACACTCTATAATTTCAACGATTCATAGACAGTTTTAGTAGAGCGATATATCGTATCGATCGCCGCTCGAGGGCTTCTGGTTCCAAAGAAACTCTGGTTCAATGTAATTTCCCCATAAGCGAACTTTTGAACTCATTTAGGGTATTAAATCAAACAATCAATGCGACCTTTTTGCGATTATAAATTCTACGTCCTCGAAAATGCTTAATTATGCCTGGTTCCTTGACTTAAACTGCCGAAATCAATAAAATATTACAGATTAAATGTTGCATTTGTAGGTTAGAATCGCCCGAAATCCCGCCAATTCCACAACAACAACAATACCATTCGGGTGATTCCAACCTCCAAACGCATCGTTTAATCTGTAATATCTTGTTGATTTCGGCAGTTTAAGCAATTGAACCAGGCAAAATTAAGCATTTTTGAGGACGTAGAATCCATAATCGCAAAAGGGTCGCATAATTGTTCGGTTTAATACCCTAAATTTCCGTTCAAAAGTTCGCTCATGGGGAAATTACATAGAATCAGAGTTTGTTTGGAACCAGAGGCCCTCGGACGGAAATCGATTATATCGCTCTACAAAAACAGTCTATTGAATTTTTGGCAGCTATTATTGTTGATAATGCTAAAAGAAACGCTTTTAACAGAAATATTCATTCATTTGGTGGATTTAAAGTTCCAATGGTCGCAATATCCATGCCAGATTTTGGCATCAGCGAAAAGTCTTGTTACTGTGGAATCATTACTGGAATCATTACCCGTATTAAAGGCTCAAAGTTTGTGAATATAGTCATACCTACATTTATCTTAGAACTGAAAAATTCGAATTTAGATTTGAAATGTGACGAGAAACCAAAATTTTGCGACACCCTGTAAGTGATTTCGTTTTATCTTCTCACGAAGAGCCGTGCTATGAATCTTAAAAGAGGGAGATATAGGATACGTGCTCACTATGAAACTCGTAGAACTCAACTTTTACAGCTTAACGATCGTAAGGATGAGACTAAATAGTTTGAACGAGGTTTCGTAAAGAAAAATTTTATTTTACGTAATGGCCTATTTTTAGAGAAGGAACTGTAATCTTTCCAAATACTCAAACTATTAGCTCTTTGGCATAGATTTCTTCATACGGATGTTTACCAGAGGAATTTCACTACAAGTTCTTATCGTCACAGTCACAATCTTTTATGATGCAATTTTGTGGCCCGACATTGAAAAGAGGTACTGGGTAAAAAAGGTTTCATGCACTTCTGGCAGATAACAAGTCAAGCAATCTCCGCTCCGCATAATCACAAGTTTATTTTTACTCGGCGTTTATTGATTTTATTGACTGAATTCAACTACAATTTTTTTTCGCTTGTGAGGTGTTTTCACGGCGGTCTTTCTTTAAATCAATTTACAGACTGGTAAAAGTTTGTCACTGTTTGTTTGAACATTTTGTAACAAAGCATGCTGATGATAGCTACATATATTAATAAATTCATCTACCAATAAAATCGATAATGAGGCATTTTCCTAAAATAGGGAGGTAATCATCGGATCACACTTAAATTCTTAACATTAGAAAGATTTTTTTTTTTTTTTTTTTTTTTATGTTCTCGTCGCGTACTGAAGGAAGAAGACGGCACTGAATTCAATGTACTCTTATTTTGTTTGTGATACGTAACGAATGAAGTGCATACCCACACGAGTGGTCCATCTGAACTTTGAGCAAAATTTTCTCTGCAAAAAGTGACTTGCAGACTGTTTTGATGATGCTCTCTCGTCGTTATTTTTGCAGCATTTTACATCAAAACTGACTGTCCATTTGCCTTCAGCAAAACCTTACAAAAGCTCCATTTGATCTTCATTGATCCCACGTCCAAATTTTAAAATGTCGATTCTAAACTCATCTCGGCGGTAGAATCACATTAAATCAGCTCTTGGGTTGGAATCGTAGACGTCCCTGTCGGTCGATAAATCGATTTGCGGAAATAGTCTATTTGGAGAGGAACCAAAGCCACCAACTAAAGTGATTTCATTCTCAATTTGCGGTCGCCTTGCTTTGCCAAACCACAAAGGTTACAGCGCAAAGTACGCCAAGAAGTTAAAACCCGGAGAAAATTAAATCAGAAAATGAGATTATAGCAAAATAGTGGATTTCCCCGTCTTTCTCTCTCTCTAGAGAAGAAGCGAATAAAATCTGAACGCACTCCTGAGCCCGAACAATGCCGAACCGCCAGACGGCAAATACCTATTCCAAAAAATAAAGGATAAAAATTTTAAGAATGCAAGAATACTTAATTCAGACCAAATGCTAAGCGAGTGAATGGGAATGTGTATTTATCAGAGTTGCCATATATTGCAGTCGAAAAAAACAGTCAACTTTCCATCCTCGCTTCAGTTCATTTTTGAGCCGGATCAATTCTGTGAACGAATCATCGAATCATTCTTTTCGAAGTTTTATAAAATACAAAGTATCATATTCTCACGTACTACACATAGATACATTGTATAATGCAGGGGCGGATGCAGGGAATTGTCTTTCTCTCTCTCCTTCCATTTGAACATATGAGTTAGAAAAGGATAGCAGAGGCCCCCATCACGTGACTTTGGCCCCCTCTTCTGTCCTTTTCTAACGCATGTTTTTAAATGGAAGGAGAGAGAGAAAGACATTTCCCTGTATCCGCCCATGGTATAATGTATATGTATATGGGTGATATTAACTAGTGCTTATATACATATACTTGTCACTCAGTTATTCCGACTAATTGGAATTCGGATCCATTCAATTTCACAGACTCTTTCATGATCTGTTAAATTCAAGCGAGTCTTCACCCCCCCCTTTCCCTTCCCTCCGAAGCATTTGATTCGTGATACATACCATTTGAGGAGGCTTATCAAATGAACTAATGTGTTAGGTCATTTATTTTGAAAGTATGGTAAAAAAAAAATATGCTGAATTAGTATTCTCCCATCTGATTTTTTGAAATTTTTCAGATAGATAAAAAGTAGGTCGGATAATTTTGGCTCTTAAAATGATGAATGGTAGTGTTCCCAATGCGTTTTTCGATGTAGTTCGTTCAGTGAATTATCTGAGTGGTTCAAATTGTTTGAAGATAATCGGTCTGAAAAGAGTTATCTAGATTGAATGGGTTCAGGAAGCATTTCCAAGAATTTAATCATAATCATACCAATGAACGCCATGAACGGTTTAGCAAAGCTTCAATGAAAAAATAGGCAAATTTTTGCTCGGCATCTGTCAACCGCGTGGTGTAAAGCGAAGTTGAAATTCCAGAGCATATCCATTCAAATAGCAAAGACAATAAAAGAGAAAGAGAGAGGGAGAGAGAGAGTAAGAGAGAGAGCGAGAGAGAGGGAGGAAAAGGAAGAGGAGCGAGAGGGAGTGAGAGAGCGCTTACCTAGAGCTAAGTAAAGCCGACCGTGCGACTGCTTTCGTCGAGCCAGAGAGATAAAAGGGAAGCTATCACTGACTCACCTAGAACAGAATACGTTAGAGAGAAAGGTATTAGACTCATTTGAGGCATAAAAAAAGAATATACGTGTTTAGTTCCAGACAATTCACTTTTTTATTCCGAGATACCACGGATGAGCTGAAGACAGTAAGGGAAAAAATTGAATGAGACTCCCTGGATCCCATGCATGTTCATAATCAAAGAATCTGAATTTGAGCCAGCTCTTCGGATAAAAGATACGCCTGAAGCCGCAAAAATATTGCAATTATACTTCCTTTTCATTCTCCGTTTGATGGAATCTACTTGTACAACAGAAGAGCGTGATACTGACTATAGGACTGTGAGATCTCACATGTATATGTTCACTTGATGGAAAGCTAGAGTGCTCCCACTTCAACATGATTCTCTTATTAAAAATATTCCTACGATTTCGTTGACAAATAATCAACAACAGTTTAGTTTAACAAAGGCTCATTTGAAACGTGATTTCAGTTGTTTAATTAGATAATTCTTCTTTTTCAAATTGCTCTCTTTATGGAAGCAATTCGTCTCAAATTGATGCCAATTTGGCTCTTCTTTCATTATACGTTTAATAAGTATAGGGTACTCTTTTTTAATGGTGGTCAGTATGTCCATTGTCCAATGTCCATGTCCATTGGAACTTTTTTTTCAAGCTTAAAACATCCGCACTAACAGTAAAGCAATAATTGCAAACTAGGTTGAACGTTACGTTGCGAGGACAAAAAGACCTGAGATTTATCCACTGTACAATGTACATGATGTTAATGAGAAGGTATGTTCCATAATGACAAGATTGATTTTACGATAGTGGTAATTGAGAAGCTTTTTGTGTGTGTGTGTGTGTGTTTTTTTTTTTTTTTTTTTTTTTTTTTTTTTTTTTTTTTTTTTTTTTTATAACAAAAAACAAAAACGAATAAAGCAGAGAGTACGCTCGTCCTCAAAAATCCATTGTGTTTCTTATGAGTTCAACGGGTTATCCTCGTTTTATATCTAACAATAAAATTAGAGTTTCGCCTAATTAGTTATGAGATAAAATGAACAACCCGGTTAACTAATTAGAAACACACACAATAACGCTTCAAGATATGAAGTTTTGAAAACTAAACATAACCTTTAAGAGGGTTTAAGAACCTAGAGAAGAATTGGTGGGAATAAAATGTGAGTCAAAAGTGATTTTTTTTGCACTGTTATGTCGTACAGAGACCTGACATTTCCGGACGTAAAAAAAAATATAAATTGATTCAAAATGTCTGGCAACAGTTTTCGATTCCGAACTCCGGGTGCCGTGGAGTTACCATTCGTAAAAAAATGTTTGAAAAAAATGAGTTCTTCTGAAATCCCTTCCGAGGAGTTCAAAGCCTTTCCTGGAGTGATAAATTTCATTAGAGAGGATTTTCTCGCGAAAGTAATACAAAGAGGGCATTACTCTCCCGAGTCATTAAAGTAAAGTTTAGAATCCTTCTGCAAATACCAGCTGTACTTTCATTTAAATACATACTTTAAAGTGTTTATCTCGCGCCGCAACCGGTGTAGAGCTCTTTACAAAAATGCGATTCCAAGAGGACAGCATGTGTACATAGTTGTACTTACACTGACAGTGTCGTAATTGTCATATTGCATGATCAAAATTATCGTAAGTACGAAGTTTTAATCGGAAGTCTGGAACGATAATTATTACCCTCATTTCCGCGCGGCGATTTTTTAAGGGCTAACACCATCGGACAAGTTTCATACACCACATGTATTCGAACGGTGAGGATCTCACTGAGCACCATGTGAGCTCTCTCTTTAAGTACGCGATCTATATATGTATACATTATTCATTATTCAAGCCGTTGGTGTTGCCAGAGTTGCGACTTTGTATTTATTCAATAGCATTTTTCAATCCACCGAAGATGTCACTGATTGACCAAAAGATTACTTGATCGTGATTAATGAGCGCTTTATTGAGTACGTACACAAAAATAATCACAGCTGCATAAGACAAGCAGGAACGTTAGATTTTTTTTACCAGAAATCATGAATATCGTATAGATATTTCTACAAAGAAAGGAGCAAACGTTACGTTTAATAGGCCCTTATTCTGCGAAAACTATATCGACTCGATTGCAGAACTACCACTGTGTGTATATTTAATGAGATTTGTTACTCCACCGATGATCACCACCACTCTTCCATCCCACCGGTTGTGTCAAAGATTACACAATTCAGTCCAGTATATAACTGTAATGTACGGAAATACTCGCATCTGCAATATTTTCTCGAAAGGTGGAATCGCCGAATCACAGTTGAATGATCAAAATATCCGCACATTTTTTCAAAGTCAGGAATGGCGAGGCGTGCGATTTGGCAACGTTCCTTTTCCCCAATTTAAACACATTAGAAAGGTCGAAATGCCTGGTCATCGCCGATGACTGAAGCGTTCGATTTTTTTGGTGAATTTAAATAAAGACAATACATTGTTGCCAAATTTCACGCTTCGCAACTGAAAGTCAGTGATATAGAGACTCCGTCGGTTGAGAA
The DNA here is from genome assembly GCA_011764245.1 of Trialeurodes vaporariorum. Lineage (NCBI taxonomy): Eukaryota > Metazoa > Arthropoda > Insecta > Hemiptera > Aleyrodidae > Trialeurodes > Trialeurodes vaporariorum. The sequence goes on along the minus strand of VMOF01000369.1, from coordinate 28,312,750 downwards.
AAGATTACAGAGATCAGAGTACTGTATAAAGTATAGTGTTATACACTGAACTTTTGTAATCTTTCGGTAAACCTCTACGTAATCAACGGTGAGTTGAAAAACACCACTAAATACACTCAAAACGCCAGCTCTGGCTTTTACACGCGTCTTTGTCTGGCAAGATTTGACACGTATTACGGATGAGAGTCTTTCCAGGTTTTTTCACCCTCCACTCCCCTCCCTATAATCGATCTTTTTTATTTTTCTCCGCGATTGAATGGGAGCCATTATGTCTTTTGTGCCGTCGCAAAGAGTCGTCTCATCGATGGTTATATACTTCATGCATACAAGAATACGTCCTTTCAAAAGTCTGGAAGTATAAAAGCGCCCTCCGCACACTGGATCGAAACAATAAAGGTAGCACATGAATGGGGATCTTGCTATCATTCAGTAAACCTTTGCAGTTTTCATCTCCAAATCTTGAATAGAGCTCTTGCACGGTTTTGCTGTGAGCAAATAGAGTATCAATTCCGATTTAAAATGCCGCGAAATTAACGATGAGACCATTAAAAAAGTCTAAAACTCACTCTTCGCAGAGAAAACTTAACTTGAAATTTCGTGTGACCACCCTTGTATTTATGCACCAACCTTGGATTCGGACCTTAAAGAAAAGAACAGGACATGACATTAAGTGCCGTCTTCCTCGTTAATACGCAACGTAGAACTTGTAGTTATCACCGTGCTCCTAGTGATAAAGTGACCCTATGGATGGACCTTTAATTCCTTCAAATTTACTTTTTGAAAGCAAATTCATTAACCCTTTAACGACCAGGTTAGTTCAGGAGAACGCCACTCCTCCGTTTATTCAGGGAAGGTAGTTGACTGTTCGAACTCAAGGGAATTGGAATTCCCTATCCTACAAATTGAAGGCTCCTGACGAGACCTTATCTTGTAGTGTTTTCATTCATATTTGGGTTTATACGGGACGAGGACTGAAACAATGTATAATAGACTGGAGGAGAAAAACGAGTAGACTCGGGCTTATGTAATATGTAGGTTATGCTCGAGTAGGTTATGTTCTTTTGTTTGGGGTCCGAATCCAAGGTTGGTGCATACATGCAAGGGTGTTCACCCGAAATTTCGAGTTAAGTTTTCTCTGCGAGGAGTGAGTTTTAGACTTTTTCAATGGTCTCATCGTTATTTTCGCAGCATTTTACATCAGAATTGATAGGCTATTTGTCTACAGCAAAACCTTGCAAGAGCTCCATTATCACCAAGCACTGACCCACAGGTTCAAAGACTTGAACAATCTTTATTATAGATTAACTCTTTCGGTACCAAGCCCGAATATATTCCCTTTCTTTAAATAATAACATCTCATGATATTCAGTGGCGCAACCAGTATTGTATCTCTTCCATCTCTCTCATTTTCCCTTTGAGCGTATAAGTAGGAAAAGGATAGAAAGAGGAAGTTTTATTTCATTGTCTCTCTGTCGGACACTTACGTGTTTCAATGGATAGATCGAGATAGGGAATTTTTCAATGCTGTGTGCAGCTATAATGAAAATAAAATAAAAGTTGAATCGTGGACATTCCAACAGAAAGCTTCGTTGATCGCCTTCAATTAATGAAGCAGGCCAAAACGGGTACAATGGAGTAGCTATATATTCATCTACTCATTTAATTTAAATTAGCGCGAGGTGAGATATTGAATGATTTAACTTGGTTCTGAAAGGGTTAGTGGCAACACTTCCCTCCTTCTCACACTCCTTATATTATAACCGTGCACATATTTTCTCAGCCATTTTTGATAAAACTGTTATGATGTAATGCTGCACAGTTTTTTTTTTTGCCATCTATACAGAACCGCATCTAACTGCAAAAATTCGTTTCGCTCTTTGGCGTTTTTTTTTTTTTCTTTCTACCTAAATGAGTTTTCAGGCTTCGGTCCTTTTCAGACTCACCCTGATTCTCGAGCTTGCTTTTTTTTCCTCACGCCAAATTGCCACTTTCTCACTCCATCCTATAAATTGTGCTTCACTTAAAGCGAAAAGGTAGAAATTTGCTCTACTTTACGATACTGTTTTATTTTCTTCTTCTTCTTTTTCTTTTCCAGCCCTACTTTTGGCTTCGCGAAAGTGTTTGAGGTGCTTTTCAACATTTGCTCGATTTTCTGGCCTAATTTGCCCCCCTCTCTCCATCTCTCTCCATCTCTCCCCGCGTCCCGTATCTTATGGGGGGAATGAATTTATTCAACCACCGGAAAATTCGTCCGCTGGGTAATTAATGAGCAATATAGAAAGCGCCGTGCTTTTTCTACCGCATCACTGCTAACGTTCAAAGTTTTACCCCTTCCTGTATGTCCTCGTCTACACCGTTCATACACGTGTGCTTTTTTTTTTTTTTTTTTTTTTTTTTTTTTGAAACGAAACCTCTCAAAGTACACACATGAAAATGAGCAGAAATCAAAATCGCAACTCTCGCTGCAATCATATATATAGTACATTTTGATGTTTGTGAGATTCATGTACAGCCAACATCCAATATGGTCTCCCCCCTTCTTGAATAAAATCTTGATGTTTGCGCGTGCGTGAAGCTGAAAACATACTCCCCCTAACTTGAAAATTTAAATTTAATCCGACGGAAATGCGTGTTTGAAATCACTGCAGTTTCCGTTAAAAGGGCGGGGTAAGATCGGTCAAGCGAGGAACGCATATAGAGATAGAATGCCACGCTTTAATTGCTTTTTGCATGGCGGAGCGGAATTTAATTCATATGACCAACAGTGAGGAAATGTTAAGCTGAAATGCAAAACAGAAAAGAGCGGACCACGCAATGAAACCTCAAAGGCAGTGAAAGACAGGAATTGAGAGACTGAAATACTTTTCCCAAAATAGACAGTTTTGGTGATGGCATCGCGGTCAAAATTGGATCCCAACAAATGTTCTCTCACTCGCCAAAAATGAAGAAGAAGAGACTGTTCACGAAGCGCTCAAGAGGCAAATTTCAAACAGTGGATGGCCATTTTCTTCTGCGCTGTTGCCGCTATTTTGCTACTTCTAATAGGTTATAGGTTCTGATTCTTGGCTGTAACGGTTGTTATGGGAAGAAATAATGGTATCCAGAATAAGACTAAAGCAGAGAAAAAATCATCAATAATTGCCGCGTTCACTATGACACTCTAAATGCGTAATAACATCTGGAAGCCATCTAAACGGATTCCAACATAGCGCAACTCTCATAGTACATAGGGACTCTTTGACGGCCAAAAGAAGTCACCCGACTGGGAAAATATTTCTACATTAAACTGTCTAAAATGAGTCCTCGATTTCTTATGGCAAACTCGAAACCCCATCTTTTGCTCCGCCGGATGCTTTAAGTCAATGGGACTCTTGAAAACTTTCGTTGTGAGAAAATGAATAGTCAAATGTGAAGTGAAAACCAGCGGATATTACGAAAATCACACTATGAGAAAGTCTAAAATTTAGTAATAAACTCACATAACTGCTATAACGGCAAGTTTGGAATGGCGGCTCAATGCAGGTATCATAGGAGATTCCTGTCTATTTTGTCATTTTCTCTACGGAAACACAGAGATACGTCTCAATTTAGATAAGAATCTCCCATGATACCTACGTGTTTCCGCCATTAAGCCCAATTTTAAGAGTGAATTTTGCGATTTTTTAGTGTACTCATCGTCATTTTGACAGGTTTTTATGCAAGAATCAACACTTCAATCCCCAATAGCAAAATTTTGCCAGAGCCCTACTACTGAATTTACTGAATCACCCAATACCAAACAATATGTTCAGCTGTCGCGGCTGCCTAGAGTACCCTGTACACAATTATAACAGAATTAAAGCAGGAACTTCGGGAACGAAACGAAGACAATATGCGCGTCATGCCAGCCATGCAAAACAAAGCCCAAAATTCACACAGCTCGCACTTTCGACGTTGAAATCCGTCTCGTTTTGTGGATAGAAAGGAACTCTCTGAAACTTTAGCTCTGAACTGAAGCGTTCAACCGCGAGAAAATGTCGCTCCTAACCTAACCCAACCTGGCCTTTGCGTGATTCTATCGGGGAGGTGGTGCTGCCACCGCCCCGTTTTCAGAAACTCTGAGGAACTATCACCAAGTACAACGATGATTTAACTGGGGTACAGAAATATTATTGTACTTATCAATCAATTAAAACATGGTGGTATTTAAAGGAGGCGCTTTAATGTACAGAGTGTTTCAGTGTTAAACGTGGTACTGATTAATTATTAATTACATGAAGGGTATCAATAAACGTCACACCAAAAAATACTTTCTGTGCCAAATTTAATTCGATTTTATTGATAATTAGCCACAATTTTGAAAGAAATATAAAAAAAAAAATCCCTACAAACATTTACAAATGTATAAAAAAATTGTAATTTTGACCCGAAAAATAGGGTTTAAAACCTGATGTTATAACCCTGAGACACACTGTATAATATTTTTGTTCATAGCTGGAATCATCGTTGAACATAAGGACTTTCCTCCCGGGAAGAGTTTAGTCAATCGGCAGCAATATGCGAGGAGGCAAAGGAAGTCTGAACGCTCATTTGTCGTGTGATAACACCTCGAGCATTGTAAGTTTGTTTCCTTTCATCCCCTGGATATTTTCCCCCCTTTCTCTTTCTCACTCTCACTCTCACTCTCACTCTCCCCCTCCCTCTCCCTAACCCTCGCTTGATCTCTGGCTTTTCTTCCCCCCCCCCCTCTCTCTCTCTCTCTCTCTCTCTCTCTCTCTCTCTCTCTCTTTCTCTCTCTCTCTCTCTCTTTATCACTCTTTGTTAAAACAAAAAAGTTATGCATTCTTACTCTCTTGTTTTGCTACTTGAAACGCTTTATCGCACTACCAAACGTACACAATGTACGTTGAAATAGGATGTTTTTCCACTTGAATTGGCTGTTTCGAAAGTTGGAAAATGGAATGAAAACAAAATGAATATATATATCAACTAACGTCTTGGCGTACTTTCACTTGCAATCAAGTACTTCTGCTTCTCTTATATGATGATGTAATTTAATTGTTTGTGAGATCCATAAATCAATATATATGTACATGAATATATATTTTTGTATAGTAGTTTCAATCAGTGAAGTTTGTTACAAGTCTATAAGGGTGCAAGACTCATTTGCGTGCGACAGGGCTATGTGTACTATGACCTTCAAATGATAGTCCTCTCATCAAAATCGTCCTTAATTTTTTTTCTCAATATTTTCTGAACAGTTATAGATTTTTTAAGGCATTCATTTAAGTTCAAATTCTAGTATACTCTGGAAACCCTGAAAACTGCAAAACTTCTTTAAAATTGGTCGAGAAATGGAGAAATGAAAATCTCCACCATGATACTTTCTTTTGAAAGTCATTGTATGGCAACCACGCTTATTTGCCATTTAAACCTATGCAAAAGTATCGATAGCTAGGGGGTGCAATTGCACCTTCTGAAGATCGATTATTTTACGTAGGTTTAAATGGAGAGAATTCGTTGTTGCCACATTGCACGCGCCGCCGCCGGATATAACATAAATCCACGCTCAATGTCACAGACTTTCATAAAAATCAACGTATTCTATGGTAAAAATCCCTCTTCGAGACAAAAAACCAGACAGTGTGAATCTTATCAAAAAATTTACATAATGAAAAAAACATACCTTGAACATTTGATTTGAATCGTCGTACCCCTGCAAATTTGGCAACATTGCTTACAAGGTACAGTAGCACATTCGCACGCAAATGATTGGAAACTACACGAATTATTTACTGACCTTGACTATGTATAATGACTGAAGCAATAATTCCAATACCATTCCTAGAAATCTAATTAGTCGAATAACTATATTTGCGTGATGCCGATCAAAAAGTGGTCTCACGAGGGGGGGGGGCACTGGTGAGATTCGACTGTTGACTTACAAAAGAGCAATGGTCAGCAGAACTAAGAGAGAAGTAGATATTCCGTGCATTGATCAATGATTATTAATTGAGTAGTATCTTCTGAGATCTTTGTTTCACTCAAAGTTCGGCCAGCCGCAGATCCTCTTTGTGCGTCAGCGCAACAACAAACTTCAACAGTGAGTGGCACTATGTAAGCTGCCCCTTTGATCATGCATGGCTTAGTGAAAAACCAAAGACTTGTTAATAATTGGTACGAATTAATATTGACTCATTGATGTTAAAGTTTGAAATACTGTAAAATACCGAAAGGAGGTGAAAATCTGAGGCTCGAATTGGGGAAAATCATTGCCACGACTATACTTTGTCGTACGTACTATCGACGAATTAAAGATTGTCGCGAGATTGCCACGAGTAAGTTTCGCCTTCAAGGTCCCAGTTCGGCCACTCTTCATACTCATCTCACCTTGCACGTGAGAGACCCTAGTGTGAATGGGACGGGAAAGCCGTTGCTGATCAGTCCCACACTCACACCCATAACTGATAATGAGTGAAAATCTCACGACAATCTTTAATTCGTCGATAGTACAGGAAGTAATGGTGACGACATCTGCGGTGAAAAAGTTCACTGTGCGTTCCAAACTGTCTCTCGTACTATTAAGTGACCCTGAATTCTATGACTTACATACTGTTTTCTCACTCTCGTCACTGAAATCGTGAACAGATACATTTTTCGTGATTGTTTATGACAGAATTGAGTTTCTCAACTCTTTCTAATGCTATTTGAGGAAAAAATGTTGTGAAACAGGTGGACATATCCGAATAATTCAAGAAAGAGGTAGCATGAGAGTCATGTGAGAGTATGAGAGACCTAGGTGAATCATCTTAGGTGGAAAAGGCTGAAATCCGAAAATCTTTTTTTTGGAAACACAAAAACCAGCATGCAGGGCATACAATTAAAATGAAAGCGAACAAAAGATAAACTATCCCATATTATTGCGGAAGGCTTCTCTGGAGATAAGGAGCCATGGAAAAAGTATACCCTAAAAAAAAAAAAAAAAAAAAAAAATCGTTCACGCGTTCATGCAAGAAAATTCAAAATTCAATCAAATCGATTTTCCAAAATCCGATTTTTGCCATTCCCACAAGAGACGATTCAGATTGGAGCTGATTGCCACTGAAAAACAAAGTCTAAGTAGAGCTAAAGCAGCCTTTTAATTCAGTTTCGTGGAGCAAAAGTTCTAGTTGTACCGGAGAAAAACGAAGATGTATCGAAGCACACTTTTGGTAGAGCATAATAACCTTTCGTCTTGATATTTCCCTACCGAAGTTGTGCTTTGGTGCAACTGCAACTCTCTCCGGTGGAGCTAGAACTTTTGCTCTGAGAAGCTATTTTAAAAGACTCCAACGGCTGGACTTAAACTTTTTTTTCAGTGTTGTCAGCTAACTATTGGCTTTTGTGACGGTACTGTAATACAACGTCTTCAGCTACTCATCTGTTCATACATCCAATAATCCTCAGTTTTGATCCCTTTAAATACATTGTATGAGAGAAAAATGATGAGTAAATCAAGTGTTGATCTTTACATGCGGATAATGCAAGACACTTTTAGTTCATGGCTGCACGAACAAAACAGTGACGGCGTGAGTTTCTGCGGTATCGAGGTGGGACGGATGCAATTGAGTGTATCAATTAATAATTAAAATGCTCCGCCGTTCACTTCCCGAGATGCTATTCTGTCGAGTCAATGATTCGGAAATTAAATTTGGATACGGAGCAAACTCAACCTATTCTGTTTCAATTTAACAAGGAACTTTTGACTCCAGCTCCCCCTTCCTCTCTCTCTCTCTCTCGCGCTCTCTCTTTCTCTCTCACTCCCTCTCTCTCTCTCTCTCTCACTTCCTCTTTCCCTCTCTCCCGCACACACTCTCGATCTCTCATGCTCTCTCTCAATCTCGTCTCTTCACCTTGGGGACGCAACAAATGAATAGAGACCAAAGTTTCATGTCATGGGTTGCCAATTTGGTTGCGGAATACATGAATATACTTTCAATGTTTACAAGGAATGGCAAACGCGTACACTCCATCGCATTCAAATAAATCTATGCTATCTTCAACGAGCTATAACTTTATAGTGGAGGCGACACTACATTATTAGTAGAGCTCGTTTCAGAAGTGTAGGTGGACCTAGACCATAATATCTTTGGCGAATTTTTCAGTTTTTATTCCTTCAAATCAAAACGAAACTCGCCTCCGACTTTAACCTTTTGATTTTGAAGCGTTATTTTTTTATAAACGGTCAACGCTTATAAAGTCATTTTCATAACTTTGTTATTTTGTTATAGTCATTTTGTTACATGAAAAAAATGTTGAAAAATTCCAAAGATTATAGGTCTAGATGCGCCTCCACTTCTTAGACAACCTCTATTATCTGAACGTTGGGTAAGAATGGACGGAGGGTTTGTTTGGTTCTTATTTTTTAAACTCAAATCGAAAATTGAAAGTAATCCAGTCGGGCTGTTGCAAACTTTCACTATAGACGATTCAATGGTCAATTTAGCTGTGAATCATGCGAACATAATAACGATGGTAGAGCTCATTTCACGAAAGTTGGCCGATGACAGATAGGTCTGTTTACTGCGCAGAGACGAGTTTGCGTTTTTGCGCATGTGCAAGAACGCAAACACGTCTTTGCGCAGCGAGCCACATGATCTGTCATCGGCCTTCTTTCGTGAAATGAGCTCTAGCACTAAATACTCACGAAATCCACTCCTGAACACATGAAATACTTTCATGCGCCCAATCGTGATGGCGGTCAAATTTATTCTGACCAACTATTACTTTTTTCTGTGTAGTTTAAAACTCTTCTTTTTCAAACTTGGATCCAACAGTTGCGAACTAGAGATATAACTAATTGCTTACAGAAATACTCAAATCAGTAATATTCGCTCGATATAAGCGATTAATTAATCGTCAATGGATTTTTGAATGTCATAAATTAAACGCAAAGTGGGAGCACTGTATCTATCTTGTTGCCTCGGCCGCGGCCGCGACTCCAGACGGGGTCCGGACACCCAACTTCCTGGCTTGTGGTCGTAAAGGTCAGTTGCACTGTCAACAGAATCAACTTTTGACGCTTGATTCTTATAGATTATGCCGAGAAAATGACAATGAGTTTTGTTCCGTCTAAATCCGTTCAGAAATAAGCGAGATATATCCATTTGAAAATGACGACATTATTGCGTCATTTCGTCGTTTTTCGCCATTGTCCACCACCCGTGTATCTTTTCACAAAGCGCGCAGTGATGCAGTGATGAGTCATTTAAAAAAAAACGATTGTCAAAGAAATTTCAAACTACAGTAGAAACTCGTTATAACGTTTCTCGTTATAACGTTTTATCGGTTATAACGTTGATTTTTCCGAGTCCCGTCAAACTCCCATAAGAAACCGTGTAAAAAAAATCGCGTTATAACGTTTTCCGTTTCTACGTTTTATCGGATATTACGTTGGTAAAATGAGTTCCCGCGCGGAGAAAAAAACGCGGGAACGACTCTATAATGATGCGTTTTTTTATTCTCCGGAATCCGCACCGGTGCAATAACCCGGAGTTTTCGGAGCTGCTCCGAAGCTGTCTGGTGCAACACCGGTCACGTGTTGAAGCTCCGGAGCTCCAGCTCCGGTGCATCGGTCTTCAACTCCGATACACTGGAGCTTGCACCGGAGCAGCTCCGGGCGCATCGCACCGCTAATAAAACAACACTTCGGTGCGCACCGGTGCTGGAGCCCCGGAATAAAAAAACACTCCGGAGCACTGGAGCTGCACCGGTGCGCGCTCCGGAGAATAAAAAAACGCATCATAACTTTAGAGTGGCAGCAGATTTGTCCACCTTGTGCCACACAGGGTAGAAGGAATCCCGGGAAAAAGCGGAATTTGGACGGCAGATTCCAAGGTTTGAGGTTAAGTTTTGTAGGTCGTCTTCAAGTCGTTTCCGGCGATGCCCGAGTTTGTTGACGGAACGACCGGAAACGACCAACAAAATTTAACCTCAAAATCGATTTTTACGGCAAGATGGCGGTGCCCTAGGTGACAACAATGAACCAGCGGAACGTTCCTTGATGTACCACTCTAAAGTTATAGCTCATTGGATGGACCTCGTTCGCCGTTAGGTCTGGAAGCCAGCCTCATGAAAATGCGCGACCCAAAGCAAACGAAACTGACGCAGTTTTTTACGTAATGTTCACTGTTCAGTTCTGTAAGTACATGAATCGCAGTAAATAAAAGAGCAAATGTGTTCGTTATGATAATAAATCTCGCCTTTTTACGTGTTTATCGTATTTTCCGTGTTTTCCGTCGAAATAATTGAAAAATGCGTTTATGAAAACGTAATATCGGATGTACCGTTTCGAAACGTTATTTCCGATATAACGTTTTATCGGTTATAACGTTCAAAAAAAATTTCCCCCTCAGAAACGTTATAACGAGTTCCTACTGTATTTAACTTTAAAATCCGTCAATTTACAGTGAATACATGATAAACAATAATAAAACACACCCTGATAACAGTGGATAACACTATAGCCATGGACACAGCAACAACTACGAACATAAACAATGAAATGAAATACGGCGGCGAGCTTTCGTGAGCAAAGTGGTTGGTAGCACTGCACAAGTCGGCGAAGCTGTAGTGCAATCATGCAAGTCGGTCCAAACTTGACGACGAAATGACGCAATAATGTCATTTTCAAATGGATATATCTCGCTTATTTTTGAACGGATTTCGATGAAACAAAACTCATTGTTATTTTCTCGGCATAATCTATAAGAATCAAGCATCAAAAGTCGATTCTGTTGACAGTGCAACTAACCTATAGCTGCGCAAACAGCGAGACCTCAGAGACCGTTGAGTGCACTCCTGCTTATAGTGATCAGCTCTCTTTGTCGCGTAGTGACCGAGAAAATACCAACTGAACTACGTTGATCCGATCTCGTCTTCGCTTCGATTCCCATATCTTGGATACTATATTTTGAATTCATGTAAGCAGTTATAGTGCAGTCAGTATCTTTCATATTTTTCATCTTCCCTGTGAATTCAATTGTAGAAGTAGGATAGTTTTAACCCCCCCCCCCCCCTCTCGACAAATTTACCTTTCTATCCTAGCTTTTCTATCCTTGTTTAACAAACTTGTTTAACTGGAGAAAATAAAGAAAAAAAGGATAAAAATTTTTCGCTGCGCGACTGATGTAAACTGTATTGCGATTTTATACAGTGTTTCACAAATGGCTAGAGAAGAGGCGAAAGACAAGTTCCTGGCTTTAACTAAGTATGTGATCGACCCGCAGCAAGAAATGTGTCTTTCTCTCTCTCTTCTCTGTCTAAAAACGAATGTGTTGGAAAATGATGATGGAGAGAGAGAGAGAGAGACAGAGAGAGAGAGAGAGAGAGAGAGAGAGAGAGAGAGAGAGAGAGAGAGAGAGAGAGAGAGAGAGAGAGAGAGGAGAGAGAGGATGTCTCGTGATTTCAGACCCTGATTCAGTCCGTCTCTATCACTGAAAAAAAAAAAAAAAAAAAAAAAAAAAAAAAAAAAAAAAAAAAAACAAGCAGGGAAAATTCCAACACGCAGGTGTTGGAAAAGCGTGCCACTAAAGTCTGAACAGCTTTAATGCTTTTGCTAGCAATGATAATAATTAGACAGCATTCAACATGGAGCTGATCTCGAGAAAATTGAGTCCAAAGTTGAAGAGCTAGCATTTAAACAAAAAACTTGGAATTACTTACGTTTTGATTTCATTCAACTACCGTGTTGTGTTTTTGCATTTCAACACCGGAAAAGTGGAATTTACTATGTGGGAAAGGTTCTTAATTTTTAGCGTTTAAAGTGACTTGGTTCCTTTCTTCTTTTTTTTTTGGCATAATCACGAAAAACGAAACTCTAAGAGAAACCAAACGGCAGAGTTGGTTTACACTGTTGATTATTTTAAAATCCGTTAATCCGGACTTAAGTCCGTTCCCAATTCTATAAAAGGAACCAGTGGCGGCTCGTGCAATGTGGCAACAGTGGAATCCCTCCATTTAAACCTATGTAAAACAATCGATCTTCAGGAGGTGCAATGCACCCCCAAGATATCGATACTTTTGCATAGGTTTAAATGGTAAAAAAGCATGGTTGCCAAATCGCACGAGCCGCCACTGAAAGGAACCAAGTCGGAGTTGGTTCCTTACGTGACTCGGATTAAGGTTTAACCTAATCAGCCAAAGGAACCAAGTTCTCATTTTATTTCATCATATGGACAATGACATCAATGAGGCTCACCAGCTCACTTTTACCTGGAATTTTGACGGGAATAGTTGTTATTACAGAAGAAGCACTTGTTGCTTCGAGATTCAGTATTGCTAGCTCTATCAATCAATAACTCAATTTTATCAAAAATGTCACTCGGTTCTTTTGTGACAAGTGCTGTCCAATTGAGCTTGTTTGGTGAGAAATTATGAAAAAAATAAATTTAGATCAGATGTATCTGTAAGGAGATGAGTCAAAGGCGTTGTTTTTTTGTGTTTGTTTTTTGTTTTTTGTTTTCAAAACTTTGGAGGGCTCTAGCTCAGAAGAGAAACAATTGCAGCACATACTCATGTAGGAAAATAAAGTCTTATATATATGTATGTTGACCCCAAAAAAACACTCCATAAGTTTGGCACTCAAGTTTTGAAACACCCTGTTCTTGATATTTTGCTTCCCCCCCCCCGCCCCCTTCACAAAAGACAACATCTTGACCATGCACATTTTTAAAATCACAGTTTGACTGTAGAGATATTTTCTCCCCCCCCCCCTTAACGAAAAAGGGGAGAATGGGTCACCTATCTCTGATGTTCGTCTTGCGCGTGCACAGATTGTTCGGCTTTACGACTGCAATTTTTGGGTTTCTTTATAATGCGTTTTTTGGGTTTATTGGTGGATTTTATGACTATTTGATGCCGCCAATGTAATTTTCAGACAATTTTACATCAGAATCAAAACTCTATAGCACTGTAGCAAAAGTTTGCAACAAACCCATTGAAAGCTGAAAAGAGAAAATTATTTGATAAGGCTCGATCTTTTTTACCCACATAAACTATAGACAATAGATATTTCTAAATCCCTCCACCTTTTAAACGGCTTGTTCAGGGATCAAACATGAGGTGGCGTTCTTTTGAAGTCAAAAAGTGTCATATTCGGAAAAGCCGTGATTCTAAATAATAAACAGTTTTTTTTATCTTTTTTTCCGTTTTAGGTGCTGTCAGCACTTGTTGCGATTGTCACGATGTAGATACGTAATATGCATAAATGGAACACTTGCGAATTCATGAAACAATAATCCTTTAATATACAGAACTAACCATTTCAAGTGCCCTTTACACATCAAGCATTCTAGGGGTATAGATTAGTAGGTGTGGAGGTTTAAGAGGTTTGTGGATTTTAATTCCCCCTCTCCCCATTTATTTTCTTGAAAAGTATCGAAAGTTTACAGTTAAAACTATGCCATTATTCACTATAACGCATTGTCATATTATTTCTTTTTTTTTCTGTTGCCGTCGGTCGATATCATTTTTCGTGTTGGAAAAGCAAAGTTCCATATGGACCTATAGTTTCCAAAATTTGAAGAAGCTTCCAGTGAAAAATTTTGTACACGCAACGAACTTTTTAGGATAGGTAAATAAGTTATTCCAGAGTCAATTCCATAGCCGCCGCGAGGAAGCTGTCCAGGGGTGGAAGACACGTGACAGCCCCTCTCACTTTTTAGAGCAATTAATGCGAATTTTACCCCTCTGGCTCCCTGTGTTCTGGATTTTAAACACCTATTTTTCAACAAAACGCCAAAAATGTCCTCAAAAATCCCTTGATTCCATCGACGCTCATTGAGGGGCTTTCAATTTGCCGATCCCCCAGAATTTCAAATGTTTCCGATGCCAAGACCTGTTTAGTGTGACGTCATGAAAAAAATTGGTTCCAAACAAAGGCTCCGTCTCACTCGCTCTCGTGGGTTTTCCCATACGAAACACAGTCCAAATTTTCAAATACAAGTGCTAGTAAACAACACGTTCTTTACACGTTGTGTTTATCACACCATTGGGTTCCACGTCCCTTATAAAAATTTCCGATTGTTTCAAAAAATTTTCCGATTGGATATATATTCCCGCGCTTTATTTCCCATAGAAATAATCGAAATTCCATAGAGATAATCAGAATTCGTGTAGATTCAAGCGCGCTGACTACAGCAACGATAGGTCTCATGATTGAAATAAGGCGAAATCATCTATGGTTCTATTCTTACAGTTTTAACAGCCACTTTTTTCTCAGTGATAAAATATGAGCCCGCTATCACAAACTTTTTGAAACATCGCGCATCGATGCACAATCACAGTTATAAGTTTCTTAAGAGCACAAAATTCTAGAATATAGGCTCATCAGCACCATCACGGCATGTGTTATACCTCGAACAATAGCTTCGATACGGAGAGAAGTTAGAATGATTGAGTGTCATGCCGGTGATACTACCATAAGAGACCGTGAGCAAGACAAGGACAAAACGTAGAACGTCTTTCGGTATAACTGTGATTGTAAATTCGCTTGTGATCTTTTAGGAATTATGTTACAGTGAAAAGATACTTTAAGGCAAGTGGAATCTAATGGTGCAATAAAATTTGAGAAAACTGTTGGTTAACTAGCATGAATTTGCGTTCGAAAATTTGGATCTGGTAAATCCACGAGAGTGAGCGAGATAGAGCATTTGTTTGGAACTAATTCTGATCGTGACGTCATCACTAAACAGGTCTACATAGGTAGCGTTCTAGAATTCAACCATTTACTGCATCCGTGCAAAAAAGATTACATTACCCTGTGATACTGTATATCTATGTACATTGGAAAGTGCTGCTATTCATAATCTTTTCTGCATCGAGACAATAAAGGGATGAATTCTAGAACGGTACCTTAAGGATATGAATGAGCCTCTCTCTTTTCTATACCCCTCCCTCTCTTCATCAATACCTCGTCGCTTCTTATCGATGTACCCTCGTCAAACAGATGTTGACACATTTACGACCGCTTAATGCACCGTGAAGAAATCTTGAGACCGGTGGAGCCCAAAGGCGAGGGGCAAAGAGGGTTCCTGCGGGAGATGTTTCCACCCCCCTCCTGCCTTTGAATTTTGACTCATAGGTTGGCACAAATGACTTAGGTTGCTGGACCTGTATGGAATTCTCGTTTGAAGGAATTCGACTTTGACGCTTAATAACTTATTGAAATTAACAGGAATACCAAAACTTTTACAATTTTAAGAAAATAGACGCCGAGACCTCCTGGATTGCAGCAATAAATTAACGATTAATGAAACCAGTTTTAAGAAAACACGTTTTTAATTTTTCAAACCTTTCCCGCCAAGGTTTTGCCATAAGCAAGGCATTGGACTTATATATTAGATATGAAAATGAAAACAAGAAGCGCACCGTATATATACGGCACGCTTAAAAAAAAAATCTTATATTCTAGTAATATTATTAGAAGCACAACGATATGTGCGAACAACGGAGAGTCTATGTATTGTTATTTTACCAGAAAATTCTGGTTTTGCGATCAGAATATGGTCACAGAAACGTAAATTTCTCAAAATCACTAAGAACTTCGGCACAAACACGAGACATTCTGGTGAAAGTACCATCCCTTACCTTGGCTCTTTTTTACGTTGTGCTTTTGTTTTGCTAGCTTTGTTTTGTTTTTGTTTTGGTTTTTTTTTGTTGTTTGTTTTTTGTTTTTTAAGAGCAACACATGCAGTCAAGTCAAATGGCTAGAGAGGTATAGACAGATAAAGTCCTGGCTATGGCTATTCGATCAATCAACAGTGTGCATGGTAACCAGGGCTGCCGTTTTGCGTATAATCAATGCTATTTTTCAATCCATCGATGATTCCACCGATTGAGAAAAGATTACGCAGTTCAGTTCAGTGCATAACTGTAATAAACTAAAATACTCGCATCTGTAATCTTTTCTCAACCGTCGGAGTCGTCGATGACTTTAAAAAACTTGCGGATATTTTAATTAATCAACGGAGTTTCCACCGATTAAGAAAAGATTACAGATCAGAGTTTTTTGGTGCATTACAGTCATGCACTGAATCAAACTGTGTAATCTTTTCTCAACCGGTGGAATCATCGGTGAATTGAAAAATAGCATTGATTATACGCAAAACGGCAGCCCTGATGGTAACACATTATATACAGTATACGCTTCCTCTTGGTCGCACCTCAAGCTCGAGCTGACAACCGAGGATAAGTGAATTTGACGCGCGGGGATGCAAATCGAGACTCGGACTAATTAGACCTGTCGGTGTGTCGGTATTCTGTCGGTGAGTAGGTAGCTACACTCTACTGCCAGGGATAAGGGGTAGGTATAGGTATATAGGGATAGGGTCGATCAAATGTTATGAGACCAGTGAATTTGGATGAGATGAAATTATTTTAACACAAACTTGCACAGAGAATATTAATAGTTTTATTTTGGAAGATCGATTTAAGATGCGTACTGATCGTAGCTGAGTCGAAGCGCGAATGCCAGGAGCTCCAAGCCGAGGGTTGGCATCAACCCTCGGTTTTGAAGATCCTGGTTTCGCGGAAAATCAAAAATGAAAAGACATAGAAAATTATGAAAAGAGTTAAAGAGTTACAGAATGTTGAGACATGGCTTTTTTTAAAAGGAACGAAAATTATGAATAGAGTCAGACATGGCATAGATTCTTTTTTAGAGAGAAGCATTGTGCTCTGGCTGGGCGCCGGCTAGCTGCATTATATGAGGTGAGCTCGCGGATTGCGGCTGACTGGCGATGTCGCACAGTGCGTTGCGAGATCGCTGGTTACGAACCAATGGTGATGGCGCACAGTGAACTACGCAGGCGCCAGCCAGGGACACAACACCCCCCTCTCCTTATGAAAGTTCAAATTTAAATTTTGGAAAATAAGAAAGTTTGAAAAAATTGAAAAAAATTTGAAACTAGAAATGAAATACGGGAGAAATTTTTGGAATTGAACAAGTTGAGAATGTTGGGTAAGAAATTTTTTGAGTAGTGTAGGGATTGAAATAATACTTAATTGTTAGAACTAAACTTTTGAATTTAAGGTTCATCAGGAAAGTGAACTGAGTTAAGGTAATGATGGAATTTGAGCGTGTGAAACATAAGTTTTCCGTTGACACATAAGTATAACAGTAAGTAATATAATTATAAGAATGATTGAATTGAAATTAGTTGAATCGTTGTTGAGTGAATTGAATCTTAAATACATGGCGAATAATTTTTTGCAACTTATAAATGAGAATTGTAGAATTCGGTTGGTATAGCTACTTGAATAAAACATGAGAATTTGAAGTGGAGAATTGAGACAATTTTACAACTATGATCGTAAGAATGAAAGTATTTTTATCATGGCATGGTAACGGAAAATTATAAAATGAAAAATATATAATATACAGCTTGACAATTAACAGTTTTGATTTTGCGAATAATAATAATAATAAAAATTTTGCGAATGGTAATAATATCAAAGATGCAATTTGATGAGTTTAATCATTTTAAATAACATTTAACACTTTTTTTTTTTTTTTTTTTTTTTTTTTTTTTTTTTTTTTTTTTTTTTTTTTTTTTATGATTTTATTTCAATAATTATAATACATAACTTATTACTATTTAATACTAGTAACAAATGCTTGTTATCAAAATCAAATTTAAACCATGTTACTTGATTACAGGGAGCTTATTCAACTAGATATATACAAGTGCAGTACTCAGTAAGCTTTGACAATGTAGGTATGTTCTACACACACATACGTAGATTGATACAGACATGCTCGAAAATGGAATAGCTTCAAAAACATGTTCGTACTTAAAGTTGAATCTTGAAAGCGTAAGAAAGTACTAAAAAGTATTTCCACTACATACGGTTTCACAAAGAAATGGGAAAATGTATGCATTAAATAATTTATTAAAATTTGTCAAACAGAAATGCATTTCTTATAGCGACAAGCGAATTTTCCTTAACACAAGATATTAAAAGGCACATTGGCATTGTCTTTAAATTAATGGTAGGATAAAAAGTTTCGAAGAACAACTTCTCAAAAGGGTTGATAAACCGTAAAAATTTAGGATTTATTTTTACTAACGCGCTTGAGTTTATGAAATAGCTATCTAAAATGACTAAACAGAAAAAAAACCTTCCAATCTCTCCCTAAACCCTTAGGAACAGATTCACTGCAGAGAAGACACACTCTTTGAAGCTCTAGTTTCTTCACGACACAACAGAAATTATTATTACAACTAGAGTTGATTTCCTGTTGATTAATAGTAAAAGATATGGAATTAGACATAAAGTTTTTAGTCAGGAGAGGCGAGATATGTTTCTACTAAATGTGTTTTTTTTTTTTTTTTTTTTTTTTTTTTTTTTTTTTTTTTTTTTTTTTTTTTTTTTTTTTTTTCTTGAAAAATAAAATTGATGAATATAAAACTGGAAATGAAAGGGTTATTCATATTTTAGGGTATATACTCTGCGATCGGGTCCTAGATCTTGTTGAGCTTACGTTCGAAGTTGGTTTTCTAACCGGTGAGAGTTGGATACGCTCTTCTTCGTCTTCACTAATTTCCGGCACTGAAGGTGAGTGGAAAGATGATCGTCTCCGGCCATCGTATTTGTTGACATTGGTTATACAGATTTTTGATAAGTCGAAGGGAGCATTTTTGTTAGATTTCGGCCAAAGATTGCCGATGATTGGGATCCAGTGGCAGTTACAACATTTACAACAGCAGACATAAGTTAGGAGGATGAAGATAAGTACGGCCGTGAACATAATATAAGATTGATACCAAGTTGAGTGAGTGACAAAATGAGGTTTGTTGATGTTTGATTGGAGAGTTTCCTCGAATTGTTCCAATCGATGCTTGGTGTGGCGTAGGTCATCGAGATTTAGGCCGATTAAGTTGAGCGGTTGCTTTTTTGTTGCATCGTTAGTTAGGTAGATGTCTTGATGAACGCAGCAGTCATCCGATGAAATATTGAATTTTGGGAAAAAGTTTGTATAATTTGCTGAATGGTTCGAAGTTGAGGTTAGAGTGGTTGAGAAAGTGTGGATTTGGCAACGCTGTTGCAATGAGATGGTTCCGGTTCCGTTCAAAGGTAGGTCTATTATTTCGTTCGAGGAGCTTTCGCACGAAATAGTTGCAGCAGTGGGTTTGGTGATTGTAAAAAGCCAAGTGTTAGTATCAAGAGGATGCCAAATTTCTAAGTTCGCCTTCAAAGTTCGAGTTATGCAATCCGTGGGTACAGACTGAGGTGCATCTGTAATTAGGCGAGTCTCACAAACAGGATTTTGGGCTGATGAGTATGAGATGAGTCCTGGACAGAGGTACTCTCCTTTTCCAGTGGATGTACACGATTTAGGATCATTCATCCGACTGTATTTAGTTCTTGTATTGCTCAGGAGTAGGAAAGGGTATTGGGGGTCGATATAAGAATAGACATTGGAATTAGGCGAATGAGAAGGCAGAGGTATCAGGTGATAAAGGTTATACAATATTTCGGTGACAAGTGGAATTTTAATGGTAAATATAAGAAGAGTGCCATCGAAAAAAGCTGATAATTTAGATACAGAAAAATATTTCTGGACATTGTTATAATCAGTTGGTGGAAATGGTAGCTGTAAGTTTGAACCAACTTTGATTTTTTCTAGTTCCGATTTTAACGATTTTGGGGTTATTACACTGGGGTGCAGCACATTTTGTTTTGTGAAGAGAATTGATTCAATTAGAATATCCAGTTGTTCTCTCACATCAGATATCAAGGTGTTCAACAATGACAGTTGACGTAGAACCATTGTTTCAAGGTCAGTTTGGTGATATTTGCATTGATTATCAACCGTTCATCGTTGAATACTTTGATATTTGAGTTTAAGGTACCTTCGAAATCTTTGAAAGAGAAAGCGCTAGCATTATAATTTGTTATCGTATCGGATATTAAATTTATTTGAGACTTCATTAATGTTTGCGTTTGCCGATTGTCGTTTAATAGATCATTTATTGATTGCGAGTAGAATTCGGCGTCTTTTGCATCAGGGATGCCGAATAG
This sequence comes from Trialeurodes vaporariorum, assembly GCA_011764245.1. NCBI lineage: Eukaryota > Metazoa > Arthropoda > Insecta > Hemiptera > Aleyrodidae > Trialeurodes > Trialeurodes vaporariorum. The sequence goes on along the minus strand of VMOF01000369.1, from coordinate 28,292,707 downwards.
CCAATTGGTTACGTAACTTACGCCGTCGAAGACACCACGTCGGGCTTTCGATGCGTAAAAATTGTGACCAATCAGATTGTACACAGATTCCAGTTTTGATTGTAGAGGGATAATGGTCACTTCGATGGATGTCAGGGAAGATTCGCAATGGAGTGAAGTGTGCTCTTCCTCCTTGACGTGCTCACATACCGCTGACATCTTATCGTACGTGTTTTTTATCAATTGAAGTTTAGAATTAAGAAACGAAATATTTGAGAAAGACAAAAGCGTAAAATGATCGTTGGAAATCCTTGCAGATCCTAAGTTTTGGAAGAAAATTCCTGAGTTCGAAGCATAATAAGTTAAATTATAAGGTAGGCAAAAGATCAAAGGCATGAGGACAAAAGGGAGCAAGGAGCTAAGAAATACAGTCTTCATGATTTAAGAGTATTTGTTTTGGGACCTGCAACACACGATAAAAATATGCACAGATTGCAATTAGGCAATTTTTTTTTTTTTTTTTTTTTTTTTTTTTTTTTTTTTTTTTTTTATATACATATTATACATTTATTCGTCATCTGACGACTGTTCGAGAGAACAGTGTTTCAAAAGATCGAAATGATAGGTTTGAGTTTTCTTTTTATTCATTTGTAAAACGGCATTTCGATTTCCAATAATTTTAATTATTTTAAATGGTCCTTTGTAGCGCTGCTGAAGCTTGTCAGATAGGTTAGGCCTTAGGTTTTTATTCACTAGATACACTAAGTCATTTTCTTTGAAATCTACGGGATTTATCTTTTATCATATTGATTCTTTGATGCGATTTTGATTTGATTAAGTTTTCTTTTGCCAGCTGATGAGTTTTATTAAGTTTTAATTTTAAAATATCACAGTAATCTTCGTAAGTATACCTGAATGATGGTTTTTGCGAAATGGAATGAGGAATATATGCTTTTTTCCCAAAGATTAATTCAAACGGTGTGAATTGGGTACTAGAGTGGATTTGAGTATTATAGCAAAACATAGCTATACTTATGAAATCGTCCCAATCCGTTTGGTTTTCATTAATGTAGTGCCTGAGGTATTCTTTCAGAGTTCTATGGCTTTTCTCTAACGCACCGTTAGTTTGCGGGTGATATGGGCTGCTAAGTAAATGACGAGTTTTGAGAAGTTTATTTACATCTTTGATCAAGTTTGAAGTGAATTCGGCTCCTTGGTCAGTCAAAATTGACTCAGGTAGCCCAAAGATGCAATAAAATTCGACCATTTTGTTGGCTACCGTAGGTGACTCATGGTTAGGCATAGGGTAAGCGTGTGAGAATTTTGTGAGGTCACACTGTAAAGTTAACACAAACCTGTTTCCATTTTTCCCAGAGAGGCAATGGACCTACAACGTCAAACGCTAAACGTTGAAAAGGGCGCTCACTTGTAGTCGTAATTGCGAGCGGTAGCTTAGTTTTACGCGAGCTTTTATTAAGCGCACAAGAAGGACAGTTTTTTATGTAATCTTTTACAAATGATTTCATATGAGGCCATTTATAGATTTCTTTCACTCTTTTATAAGTTCGATGGTAGCCTGAGTGACCACCTACTGATGAGTCATGAAATTCTTTTAAAATTTGCAACATTTGTTCTTTGGTTTCTGGGATTAATTTTTCTTTAGAGACTAAAATTATTTCGATTTTTCCTTTGAAAATGAACGTGATCATATTACACACAGCTTCCTGTTTGAGTTTTGAAGAAAAATCAGAAGGGTTTTGAATAAACAATTTTGGGAAAATTTTTTCATTTTTGATTTTCTCTCTCAGATTTAGCAAGCAGTAGAATATTCCCTGATATGACCATTCGTCAAAATGATTTAGGCGATTGATTAATAAATATGAAAGTTTTTCCTGAGCTTTTAGTTGGAAAGCGCCATAAAGTTCCGGTTCTTCGATGGAGGTTAAATCAAAATCATTCGCAATATTGTTAAAGAAATGATTATTTACATCTAAATCTTTGGACATAAACACACAATTAGGAAGTTTTTCAAAAATATTCTCTTTAATAATATTGACATTAGAAGCGTCCAAAGATGAGTAATGGAATTTAATGAAATCCTCGTAAAGTTTATTATCATTGTTGATTATCATTATGGGATTTCTGGAAAGTGCATCACAATTCGAGTTTATTCTTCCAGGTTTATAGAATATTTTGTAATCGAATGCCTCTAATTTAAGTCTCCATCGCAGAAGTCGCGACGTAGGGTCTTTACAATTAAATAGCCACACAAGTGCTCGGTGATCGGTGTAAATATTGAACTTTCGTCCATAGAGGTAAGGATAAAAATGGTGAGTTCCCCAAACCACTGCCAAGCATTCCTTTTCTGTGGTTGAGTAGTTTTTCTCCGCGTTATTGAGCCCGCGCGAGGCGTATGAAATCGGGAGATCATTGTTGACGTCACCTTGTGACAAGACTGCGCCTAATCCTTCGTTTGATGCATCAACGGTTAAATTAAATGGTTTGTTAAAATCTGGGTATTGGAGCAGAGGTTTCGAAGTTAGAATTTCTTTAAATTTGTCGAAAGCATTTTGTTGTAGTTGCGTCCACTCAAATTTTACATCTTTTTTTAAGAGTTTGAGTAACGGAGCCGCTAAAATTGAAAAGGAAGGAATAAATTTGCGATAGTACCCAATTAATCCCATCCATTGTTTTATTTGACGTTGATTTGTGGGCTCCCTATACTTTGAGATTGCCTTCACTTTTTCTTCACATGGAGAAACTCCCTTATTAGAAATTAAATGTCCTAAATAATCGACTGCATTATGCATGAATTCGCATTTGTCAGGTTGCAACAGTAGGTTGCTACCACGGAGTCTTTTAAAAATTTCCTCTAATTTCCTGGAGTGGTCTTCGATAGTAGATGCATAGATTACGATATCGTCTAAATAAACAAAACATTGCGAGCCCTGTAACCCCATTAAAACGCGGTCCATTAGTCGTTGTTGAGTTGCAGGCGCGGTACGCAACCCGAAACTCATGCGCAAGAATTCGTAATGACCGAAAGGAGTTGAAAAACCTGTTTTCGAGATGTCTTCCTCCTTCACAGGTATCTGATGAAAAGCGGACGACATGTCGAGAACAGTGAGATAGTTACTATGACCGATTTGGTCTAAAATGTCGGAAAAATTTGGCAAAGGATATGAATCACCGACAGTGATTTCATTTAGCTTTCTGTAGTCAACAACAAGACGCCATTTTTTGTTCCCGATGCGTCCCGTTTTTTTGGAACCATCCATATAGGGCTGTTGTATGGACTATTTGAAGGCCTAATAATTTTGTGTGACAACATTTTATCGATTTGGGTTTTGATTTCTTCTTTGTGACAAGGAGGAAGCCTATAAATTTTGCTTTTTACGGGGGTGGGATCGGTTACTCTTATTTCATGTTCAATAGTGTTAGTACAAGTTAGTGGCTCCCCTGGAAGATGAAACACATCACTATATTTTTCGCTCAACTTTAAGATTGATTCTTTTTCTTTCAAATTTAAATGGTCCAAACGCAAATTTTGTTTTAATAAGTCCTGTCGGTCTTGCCGAGAGGTTGTTTTTTTGGCTGTATCATTTTTCAAAATATTGGCATTAAAAATGGAGGCATCAGAATAAGAGAATTTGTCGAGTTTGATTTTAATTGGGTCAACGGTGACAGGAAACGGAAGTGTATTTATGATTGTAGTAACCGCTTGATGATTCGTCACTCTTACGATAGATCGCGCTAAGAACACTCCTTCAGCTATTTTCGTTTCCGGCGTGATTCCAAGGTTCACATTATTCATTACATTTACTTTAATAACAGATTCAGATCTGGGTTTTAACGTAAATGATTTTGAATAATCCGTTTCTTCGAGCTCACGTATTATTCTAATTCGAGTTGGCACTGATTTAATTGTTAAAGTTTCTAATGTAAGATCGATGCAAGCTGATTCAGCGGACAGAAAGTCAATTCCAAGCAATCCATCGTGAGGAATGTTGGAATTGTCTCCCATTACGCTAAATTTTGTCATAAATTCATGATTAAAATGAGATAAACTTAAGTGTGCAGTCCCTTCAGAAATTAGCGGAGAGTTTGCGGCGAGTCCGGTTAACCTAATTTTTTCAGATGTGTCAATTTCGATTTGGTGGGATTTTAAAACATCGATTTTGATTAAAGATACACTTGCACCTGTATCAATCATTAATTTCACCGGTTTTCCTCTGAAATTAAATTCGACGAAAATTGACCTTTCCCAATTAGAGGCGTTGTAGGAAACATGTTTTAAGCTTTTTCCGTTCGGATTTTCGATGCTTGAATTAGGACTAAGTTTTGTTTCCGGATTCAAAATCGGGTCTGAGTTTTGATTCGAATCCAATTCTGAATTCAAAATTGGGTTCAAATTGAAACTGGTTTCCGGGTTCAAATTCGGTTCAAAATTAGATATTGATTCACTTGAATTAGATGAGTTAGAAACTGGTCTCGGATTTATGATTGAGTTTGAAACAGAATGTGAGAGCGGATCTAAATTTAAATTTTCTTCATGATTCAAGGCACAAGATTTGGGGACTACTATAGAGTTAGATTCTGAATTTATAAGAGAGTCATTGGAATTTGATGAAATTGAATTGAGGTTATGAGCCTTGATAGTTAGCACTGATGAGGATTTCGCTTTCGATTCTGATTTGGGTGAAATTGAGGCTGCTTTTGAAGCCGAATTAGAATTAGAAATAATGTTTGAACGATTTTTAAAGCTCGAGGTTCTGGATGATTCAGAGGAGTTAGAAAAGGAGTTCGAATTAGAATTAGAATTTGAGTTAAAATTTGAGTTAGAATTTGAGTTAGAATTTGAGTTAGAATTTGAGTTAGAATTTGAGTTAGAATTTGAGTTAGAATTTGAGTTAGAATTTGAGTTAGAATTTGAGTTAGGATTTGAGTTAGAATTTGAGTTTTCGGGTTCATTCCTCGCATCAAGATCAGATTTAGAGTTCGATTTAGAAATGAAAATTGGCTTGAACATTGGTTCTTGAGGCGAGTATGAGTCCGAATTGGGAGATAAAACAAGGTGAACAGGTTTAGAATTATATGGATCAGGTGTGCTTGATTCAGGTTCGAGATTTGAGTAATGATTTAAAATAGAATAAAAATACGACATTGGGTCCTTATGTTGAGACAAAACTGAAACTTGAGGCTGACTCTTCAGATTTGCGTCCGTTTTTGGCAGATTTTTTACATGTGACCCCCCTGACTGACGCTCACAGAGGGGTTGTTGAAGTTTAAAGCTTCGCCAGTGGAAAAATTACGGATTGGTTGGTTTTGGGATTGGAACTCCGCCCTTTTTTTGTTATTGTATTCTCTCTTCCTACACTCGGCTATCACATGCCCTTGTTTCTTACAATAGCTACAAAATTTTGAGGGAGTCAGTTTATTATTCGCCGGGATTTTACTAGGATCAAAATGAGAATTATGAGAGTTATTGTTGAACTGGTTATGATTATTTTGTTGCATGGCTTGACTCGGCTGAGCTGGACATTGCGAATTAAAAGTTTGATTTTGCGGAAAGGTATTTAGGTTTTGAGAAAATTGCGGGGTGGGAAAATTATTTTGATTTTGAAAGGAAGGGTGAAAATTACGGTTCAAGTTGGCATTACTGGGTATGTTCATGTTAATATTTTGGTTGAGCTTTTGTAGTTTACGGCAGTTTTGAATTTCGTGACCTTTCATTTGACAGAAATTACAGAAAGAATTAAATTTATCTGAAACACAAGTACTCATTTTTAATGCTTTTCCTCATCCATCGCCTTACTGAGGGCGTCTGAAATGTCTGTCAAATTTTGGCACCTTAAAAATCTGGAAATTTCGGGGTTTGAGTGGTGTACAAACCGATTTAATGCAAGATCCTTTATTAGCTCGATTTTGCCTTTATTTTCCTCAGAGCTACCTATAGTCGATAAAATCCGGTTTTGCAGAGCGTCAATTTTAGAATAATAAGCTAATACCGATTCTTTGCTCAACTGCTTCAAATTATTCAAGTCCTCCATTAATTGAACATAATGCTTTCTATCCTGGTAATAAATATTCAAGGTTTCTTTCAAGGATTCCCACGTCTCAAATGTTTTTCCCTGAAATCTCGATTTTACCGATGCGTCCATTCTAGATATAATATAAAAAAGCAGTGCTCTATGAAGCGACTTATCGGCAAACGCAAACGCATTGTCGCACCCCGATACGAAATTATTAAACTCTAAACGATCTCCCGAAAAGGAAGGGATTAACGAGCAAATGAAATTTAGCTGCGCCGCCGGTGAAAAGCTCTCGTTATGATCGGTCATGGTGACAGATTTTATAGTAAGCACAAAATAAAATGGAAAATTTTAGAACGTTGAGACAAGGTATGTATACACAGAAAATAATAAAATAAACACAAGAATAATTTGGCAGTAAATAATTTAACACTTTGAACGATGAATTTCTGAAAAAGGGAATAGAGGGGAAAAGGGATGAGCAGAACTTGATTTTTGTTACGAATGATCGATGTATGTACCTTAAATACGAAGAAAAGATCCTTTACGACTGCGCCAGTATGTTATGAGACCAGTGAATTTGGATGAGATGAAATTATTTTAACACAAACTTGCACAGAGAATATTAATAGTTTTATTTTGGAAGATCGATTTAAGATGCGTACTGATCGTAGCTGAGTCGAAGCGCGAATGCCAGGAGCTCCAAGCCGAGGGTTGGCATCAACCCTCGGTTTTGAAGATCCTGGTTTCGCGGAAAATCAAAAATGAAAAGACATAGAAAATTATGAAAAGAGTTAAAGAGTTACAGAATGTTGAGACATGGCTTTTTTTAAAAGGAACGAAAATTATGAATAGAGTCAGACATGGCATAGATTCTTTTTTAGAGAGAAGCATTGTGCTCTGGCTGGGCGCCGGCTAGCTGCATTATATGAGGTGAGCTCGCGGATTGCGGCTGACTGGCGATGTCGCACAGTGCGTTGCGAGATCGCTGGTTACGAACCAATGGTGATGGCGCACAGTGAACTACGCAGGCGCCAGCCAGGGACACAACACAAATGTGAAACGTCATCCAAAACAAGGTCTGGCGTGGCATATGATTAATAAGGGATTAAGGGACGACAACCAACGAATAAGGGAGAGGAGGAGGAGGAAGGAACCTAACCTACAGAATTGTGCTAGGGACACCGCGCGCGCACCTCTTCCGTTGGTTGGTGCGCCATAGCACCCTCCTCTGCCCTCATAGAACACCCCCTTACTATCACTACCACAATCATCGCATTGGCATCCAAGGTATGACGGTCGCATGGTATCGCCCGCAGATCAAGTTAAATAATGTCATTAAAGAAGCGAGGCGCGTTGAGGGAGACGCGCGTCGGGCACAGCCGCAGCATCGACACGAAAGAGCGTGAGTTTGTTTCGTTTCGCGGTGTTTAGAAGTGGAAGGGAAGGGGAAAAGTATGGAAGTGGGAGATGGAGAGGAAGAGAGAGGGGGAGAGAGGGAGGGAGTGATGGTTGGGGGAGGGAAGGACAAAAGGAGTATGAGGTTGTTGACAAATTTCATTTAGCGCATTCCCTGTCGATATATCGTGCTTGAGAGAGTCTGGGAAACAAGGTTGCCAGGTGATGATGGAAAACCTTAACGTAAAAAAAATGTATGATTTTTACCGTACTTTACTGAGAAAGAATAGTTTCAAAATTCTAGTTATATTACTAGAGGAACAATGATACACGGAAAAAAAAACTTAGGTGAAAATAACCATACGGATACCTGATTTTGGCACCTGCTAGATGTTATGGTAATGTTAACCAGAAGTATACTGTGTTTTGACTAGGTACTAGGTGATTTTACCGAATTGCATGTCGAATTTACTCAAAGTATCGGTAAATGTACCATACTTCTGGTCAACTTTACAATAACATCTAGCAGGTGCAGGGCCGGACTGGGAAAATTTGGTCCGGGGTGCTGATACCCCAAATGGCCCGAGTGCTCGAGTGGGCGGTATAAGGGGGGACTTTTTCTCCTTTTTCCCGAGCTGCACTTTGGCCCGTAAGGAAGTTGGCCCGGGGTGCGATCGCACCCCCAGCACCCCGGCCAGTCCGGCCCTGAGCAGGTGCCAAAATCAGGTATCCGTATGGTTATTTTCACTAATCTTTTTTTTTCCGTGTAGGTGAGCCGTGGAAAGTCCAGTGCATTTATCGGAGAATGCTGGTAATACTCTCAGAATATGGGCTCAGATCCAAAATTTCCTCATGATTTTCAAGTAGAAACCAAAAAATTTAAACATACTAGAATTCTGATAGCAGTACGGTCCCTTATACCTCGGTTCCCATCGTTGTGCTTATGGTAATCTTTTTTTTCCCCCCAGTTTAAGGTTGATTTTCATCCCGATCCAAACCTATGGTAAAGCCTTCAATATGCGTTGGCTAATTTGTCCAAAGATTATATGAAATTTACTCGATCGTTTTATGACGTTACTCAGGAGCAGTGCAGCTGTGAATTGCGATAAAAATTGGTTTCTTTTCCTCCATATGAACTTAAGGTAAATACGGTGGAACGAGACTTCTATTCTTTTGAGGAGCTTGACTATATGACATCTATAGGACCTCATCCAAATACTTGATATTTTCGTGCGCACAGGTATTCGAATGAGAGAAAAACTATGATCGGTTTCAGTGTTGCCAGATTTTCGGTTAATTTTACATTGGCTCTCATGGGAAATGTTCGGTCGGAAGCCGTACATCTAGCAACATTGGATGGATTGTTCACGGAGCTCAACCACACCGCGACTACAGCAAACTTGGCATATCTGTCCAAAGGGTGTAAGGTGTGTGCCTGTGCAGCGGCGACACACCGCGAGACCAGGTAACTTGAGAGGCTGAGTCAATCAAGGGGATAGGGTACGACGCGACGTCACGTCGGCGTCGGCGTTTGACGCACAATGGGAGGATCTTTGAATTCTTCGCCTTCACATTAAGATTGATTTAGCGAGATGACATCGCGGTGCAGTGATGGATTGAAAGTTGATCCTGATGAACGAGAAGAATCGATTTATTCTTGTTGATGTCACTCAGTCTGCAACAATCTCTCTATCACTAAAGAAAAGGATGTGTACGTGAAATGTACCCATAGATGGTTCCAATAATCTAAAATGATGGGTCTGTTGCAAATTTTTGCTACAGCAATATGGAGGGTACATTTTTACTTAAAATTTCTTGAAAATAACAGTAAGAGCAACTGGAATTTCCAAAAATCCACTCACAAACTCAATAAATGCGTTTGAAAAAATTAAAAAATGGCTGTCAAATGATCAGGTGACAATAGGGGCGTCCCATATATAATTGCAGCTTTATCTGTGATGAATCATTTTTCTCAGTATAGAAAGCTGCAATTATAGATGGGACCCATTTTCACCCGCACATTCGAATGCCATCATTGAATTTTGTAAAACATATTCATTAAAATTGTGAATGGAGTTTGGAACATTCCGATGCTCTCAACGTTATTTTCAAGTGATTTCACGTAAGAATCATTCCTTCATATTGATGTGGCAAAATTTTGCAACAGGCTCGTTGGAATGGTAGATACCTTCAGCGCGATGTTTAATTCACATAGAAATTGCACTACTTACATTCATATGGTTTGTATTCAAGATTAGATGTTTTTTTAGCCATCCAAATCGCCGACAAAACAAATTGTGAAATCACAAAAAAATCACAAATCTTTAGTTTGAACTTCACAAAAATTTTGATGATTTGACAAAAAAATCAGTTTTTTTTTTTTTTTTTTTTTTTTTTTTTTTTTTTTTTTTTCCGGGATGAAATCAGAAACGGATCCAAAAAGTAGTTTGGGGCCGTGGGGTGAGGGAAGGAGGGGATTATATCTAAGAAATATGAAATTTGGAGCGTCACAGAAAGCAATATTGTGATATTTATTTTCTGTGGAAAAATGCAACATTTAAGGCTTGGTCAGGTGGGGGGGGGGGGGGGGGGGGGGGGGGGAGGTTATTTCTACCGCAAATCCGCCACTGGAGGAGATCCACAATGAAAAATGGAAATGGTTCATTCAACAAAAATTTCATCGGTTTTTAGAAAAAGTAACACTATCGTTGAAGTTACCTCTTATTAAATAAAGCGCCTTCATTTAGAAATGATACAAAACCAATGCCGGCACGTACGAATAGTTACATAGCCTGCTTTTCTTCGCTCACAAGTCACAATCCAAGTGTTCATTTCAATCGGCTTGCTTAATACTCCTCAACTTTTGGTGAAGATTCTTCTGAAAGTTGTCACCAAGTTTTCCGGAAGTTACCGTTGCAACAGGAAGCCATTTTTGAGGAGCGATTGTCAACTTTTGTCTAGTGTAGAGTTCCAAATTTTTGCGATCGAGTTTTGACTCTTCGTGCGTTTCGTCACGCCTCGCCGCGGGAGTACCAAAAGGGCCAAGAACAAGAGGAGGGAAGGAGAGCATCGACACTCCGAGAAAATGAAGAGAGTGGGAGAGATGGAGAAAGAGAGAGAGAGGGGGGAGAGAAAGGAAGAGAAGACACCAAGACATGCTGTGAGACTGGGTGAGGAGATAAGATAAAAAGGGTCAAGGCGACACAACGTTGAAATATGTAATTTTTGCGTCATCGACGTTGGGTTTTCCGTTGCGCGAGTCCCCTCCGCGTTGTCACTGCCGCTAACGATTCGCGCCTTGCCACGCCACGGAGCAGAGCTGCTTTTTAGGAAAGCGGCTAAAATAATTTTTGATGATGGGAAGAAGAGAAGATAAGAAAACAAAAAGCGAGAAAAAAAAAAGGTGCGAGCAACCGAGCGCGTCTCTCCTCCCTCCCCCCCTCACTTCCCCCTGTCGGAATACCGTGGATTGTTCTCAATCAACGGGGAACACCCGTAGTCTGAGTGGAGGGGGAGAAGGGAGGTCGACTCGCCATCGACCAACAGCCTTAGCTTTGACGATGACAATAATGTGATGAGCTGGTGAGCTTCGGTGAGTGGTACGCGAAAAGACGGGCGTTGGAGCAGAGCTTTTCCACCGAAAACGGAAAGCCTTTGAAACTCAAACCGCCGCGCCGCATTTCGGGTTCCGAGAAGCACGGATCAAATAAGCCGGCGGAGAACGAAAAAGAAAATCCCGGCACATTCGACGCGGTTTAGTTGCATGAAATGTGTTTCAATAACACTTCCCATTTAAAACAATGTGTTTCCGTCGGTCGGTGCCCGCCATTCTGCCATTAACCGCAGTATTCGCGGATTTGACTCGACCGGCGGCGCACATTCGTCAAGAATGAGCAATTTGACGGCCAAAAATCAGCAAGTAAAAATCACCCTGAATAATTGTAATTTTGAAACTGAACTGATTTTTGACTCTCGGAATATTTTCCAACTGGAAATGTTGTTAGTAGTGGCTCAAGTTCGTAAAATTTAGTTATGGAAGCATTCAAACGATATTTTTAGGCATAAAGTTTTAACTTCCCAATGTTCGACCGCCAAATTGGTCATTTCTGACCACTGTGCAACAAAACAGCGTAAATTGAATGACGTTTCAAAGTGATTCTAACTGAAATCCCACATATTTTGGGGATCCTTTGATGATCGGATAGCTTACGCAACTTTCCTTTGTCCAAAATTTCGTATTTAATTGATTATTTGAATGAAATATTTATCAGATGATTATGCTATCTAGAGAAACTCATCGGTATTCTTCAGTTTTTACTGTATTTTGAGCCATCATTATCAGAATAGGTTGATAATAACTTTAATCATAATTTAGTGAGCGGATTTCGGCTATCTCTATAATGTGCGGGTGCAAGTGATACAGAGTATAATCTCCACCTGCTCTTATTTCAAGGATTACAGGTCTCTTTTATTTCTCAACCAATTTTGATTATTAAGGCTCAAAGAATTCATACGAAACTGCACTGCTGCCTTCGGGCGAAAAAATACAATATCATCGTGTATCACCATATATTTCATCGTTTTCATCGAAAGCATCCCCATTATTAACATCAAAGACCATCAAAAAGCATGGGAACAATTCATCATCAAAGTTCAAAATTTCAGTTCACATTCGGCATTATATTTTTTTAATTTTTTCATGGACAAAAGTCAAAGTTGAATCGTGCTGTTGCTTTACATGCCACGAGCGCTGTAAAGTTTGGCAACAATCTCTGATAGGAAATAAAAAATCACGGATCAGCGAAGCTACTTTAATTAAGCTAGGCATATAACCTCTAGCAAAAAAGAAGAAAAAAAAATGAGGGGTTTACAAATATTTTAATAAACTTTAGAAGCCTGCACTTCTATTGCAATTAGCATATTTAATTAACATCGTAATGTAATTAGGCTAAATTACCAGGCGAAGACTCGTTGTAATTGGGACGTTCCCACTCGAATTCGTTCATTTTTATTACGTCATTAATGTCATCAGTTCAAAGTACTATTTGGAAATAATAATACCTAATAATAAAAATAAAATAAAATAAAAAAACAAAAACAGAAGAATGCGAGCGCAGTTAGGTCCTAAAGAAAAGCGCACTCACAAGGATTACGATACTGCTTTTGAAACATACTTTGCTCCCGACTAATAACTCACAAAGTTAGAAGTTAGTGCGAATATTATATTTGTTTACAACTTTTCGACAAAGTTTCGTGAGATTTGAGAGAGAAGTCGGCTCTAACTCGCTGAAAAATGAGTCGATGCTCCTTCAAGTCAGAGCTTTCAAAGCTCGTTACCCGCCATAAATCATCTTACTGCCGAGCGAGAGCCTCCCCCTCCCCCTCCCCCTCCCACCTTATACCTTCCCGAGTACTTTTATTTTTTGATGTCTGCATCGTAAACTTTTGCAATATATTCAACTGGTAAAATTATTCGTCTCCGTATGATCACAATTAAATTCGCAATGAGAGTGAATATATTAATAATAAAAATGAAGCGTATTGGTGATGCGCAGACTGACTCTCATTTTCAGAGCGGAGAAATGTTATAAGTTAGTAATTTCTGTATGACTGAACACTGAGCTCTACTTGAACTATTTCGTAACATAGTGATAACTGTGGTGCAATGGTGCATACATTTTTTTTGGAATTTCATCCATAAAATTTTTGGAAAATCGAAATATATATATAGATTCAACATTGGAATATAGCACACTTAGAGGCATTGCATATTTTATACAGCTCTCACGCATCACACTCTGTACGACTGAACTCTACACTCCATAATCTATTCTATAACATGGATATATCTATAATAAGCAAACAACTTTCTTCGAATTTTACGCATCAAAATCTTATTAAAATACATTTGTGATTTACAACGCTGAGAAAATCGAAAGCTTGAAGTACACATAGAACCATGTTATATACTCTAGTAAATATCTCTCAGGTATCACACCCGTCACAAACTCCACATTCTGAGAGTTAACAGCATTTTCGGCTTCAATAAATGGGAAAATAGGGACTGTAATATATTCAGGTTTGAAGATTTCCCAGCAAGCAGTACTCAACTCCTTTGAAATCATTTAATACTTGTAGTTACATCTCGGCACTGCACAGTGAATGCACACTCGAAGAATTCATGTATCTGTATTTTAGTGTCCAAAGGTACTTGGTAAAAAAACATTTGTATAGTGATCTGCACCAACTTTACTCATGCAGTCAGTCATGCATACTTGAGTGCGCAGTGCGTATAATAGACGGTTTTAGTGTGAAATTAAAGAGGTCAACGATTAGCCATCGATGCATTCATCGATCACAACCAGCTTTGAAAAAACAGGCGTAGCGTTTCAAAACTATCTCTCTCACTTCACTTTACTATGACCCCCATGCACGTCTATCTCTTTTTACTGTCGAATTTCGTACATGGAGCCCTTGTTACATAACATTTTATTCTTGGGATTGCAAAATGTTGCAAGAAATTCATTTCTGTCCGAAAAATTTTACAGGAAATGTATCTGTACACGATTTTAGAGATGATAGTGAGATAGGGATCGCGTGAGAATGAGAAAGAAAGTTCAGAACGTTCAACGAACTTTTTCACCGGATGACGTACATACGTCATCACTAAAACCGTCTATATACTCCAACGACTCCTTTTAAAAGATAGTAGAAAAGTCCAATTGGATTTACATTAAAATGGGGATCAGGATCACCATAGATAGCTTGCTGAAAATTTCACCTCATTGTATACGCGTATTCTTCACTTTGATTCAAACAAATTGCTGGAAGATAAACTGTAGATAAACATAAATCCAGTTCTCGGTTTTCTTTTGAATTACTTATCATCATTTCAAAGAGATTTTCCCTGCGTGACTCTTTGAGAAAAAAACACAATAAGGATGATGGAAACCAGTCATAAACGGTTATTTATTCCGTGTTCGTGCAAAAATCTTCCCCCGCAGCCGCCCGTCGCGACGCGCGAATTCGCGAATCGCGAGAGTAACCTTTTGTTTTATGGAAGAGGGGTCATAAAATGCTCAAGAGCTAGCTCAGACCGCTTTTTGGTACAAATTACATTCCCGTAAACACACAAAGTATGCAGACTCCTTTATGCGCGGTCATAAAACTTATACCAAGTGCGTGCAGAGTGCAGACGGGTTTTTTCCCCCACAAATTTTATGACGCACTGAGTCTCGAAAGTGCGAGCACTTGATTCTTCGGTAGGTGCATTAAGTAGTGTCTTAAGGTAAATAGAGAGCTTCTTCAGAGCAGTGGCGTAGCGTGAAATCCGGCAACGTTGTAATGTGTCCATTTAAACCCAAGTAAAAAGTCGAAAGTGAAGGTGTTCACCGAACACCTAGTAGTTCGATATTTTTTCACGGGTTTAAATGGACGAACTGCAACGTTGCCATATTGCACGCTACACCGCGCCACTGCTTCAGAGAGAGTCGCGCCTCGCGCGTCTTCACTATAGAAAACGTGCAGTCTACAAACGGTTACTAAGATGGTTGGTTTGCACATTCTCTGGCGAAAAAACTCGTGATTTGTTCATTCAGATAGGAGGGGGGAGAGGGGGACAAAGTTTGAAAATTCCGCGGTTCTAAAAGCTACATTAGGCTGCACATGCGGTCTGTCTTGCTTTCAGAGGGAATCAAAAGAGGGATTTACGGAGAACAACATACATATATGTTACACGGAGTCAGGGTCGTCTAGAGTCCCTATATGTAGAGAGTTAAGAAGAGAGGTTAGTCAACTTCTGATTGGTTGATGAGTTTTAGGCTCTAAGGACACCGCCATTGGATGTGATTTGCACATCTGTTTACATACTCTTGTTTACAAACGAAGGGGTCCAACGGTATTTTACGGATAAAAAAATTAAATGTGGACAAAGTTGTTAATTTTAATCATGATGCACCTCAAGAATGTCTATATTCTCAAAAAAAACCTTCAAAAGAGTAAATAGATATCGATCTACAAAAGCAGTGAAAGATTACTTTGTCAGAAACTCTGCGGCACTGTAATCTTTGTACACAAAAACAGCGGAAGCTCGACAAAATCGCATTCAATGGCGGCGCCCATGGTTTCACTTGTCTTAACTCTCCACAGGGAATCTAGGGTCGTCCACCCCCTCCTTTACCACTTCCTTCCCATGAAAAGGACGGCATGACAGTTTCACAGAGGCTTGGAAATCAGGGTGCACACCGCATTAGCAAAAAATAGACAAAATAGCAAAAATAGGTCATTTTTAGGCATTTTTTAAATAAAGTGCAGTTATTTTACCTGGTCTCCTTATCACACAATTTTGACAAACTTTAATTAGATATTGATAAGAAATTATTAATAACGTGTCTAAATTATGTAACAAGAAGAGCAGATAAAATATAACTGCATTTGTAATAGATATACTTGACCTGATACTGAAATTCACCAAATTATAGATAAAACCTGGTGGGGGATTCATCTCTCAATTCCATCATCTTCTCACAAATCGATACTGAAACTGATCCTTCTTCTTTTTACTGATGACTATACTAGAAGAACGGGTTTCCTGCTTGATTTACAAAAGTTGGATAACAAACCCCCCCCCCCCTCCTTACAGCATTGAAAATGTCATTTATTTCTCTGAATTCCGAAAATTTCCTGCGACTGACAACGCCGCTGGGAAAAGGGGGTTGTAGCGGGGAGTGTGATTAAACCAATATTTATAATACGCCAAGCGATAAATTGGCCGCTCGTTTCAAGTTTTAATTAAATCATTCACTCCCCAGCAATGGACTGAATTTAATAGGGGTGAACAGTTTACGTCCAATTTGGTCGAGTAACTCGACACCGGATACAGAGATACACCCCCCCCCCTCTCTAACCCTCCTGCCCTCCGCCTCTTTTTTTATTGGGTGTCTTCCGCTTTTGTCGCCGCGTTCAGGAGGTGAGCAGAGGGGCGGAGTGGAGGGGGGAGGGGGGAGGGGCTTTCAAAATGAAATCGCCCTAAAACGCAACTGGGCATTGGACAACGAGGGTAGCAGCACCACACCCTATGTATAGAGTACGGTGCACAGTCCGGAAGTATAGCCCCGATTTTACGATGGCCCTGTTAAGTAGGGAGAATTGAAAGTGGTTTTCGGGACGTCCCTTTTCATCTAACCTCCCATCCTCTTGGAGACAGTGTGGACTCCCCTTTAAAGCTCTGATTATACCCACCGCCACGTCGCGTCGCGCCGCCTATCCCTGCGCTTCGATGCATTGCTCAATTGGACGGAAAATTTGATGCGTTAATTCTGCACACCTCAAAGACATCTCACTGAGCGTTCAGACGATTTGTGTGCAGATTTCCGTGACTGCGGTTTCTTGCAACGGCGGTGTGCATTCCCTCTCCGACTGGTGAAGAGCAGTCGCCTCTAACTAAGGGCCGTTAATGGTGTTGGGGGTAATTTTCAGGTGAAATGAGTGAAAGGAAATTTTTAATGGCCGAAGTTTTAGACTAAAGAGCGCAGTGGCAAAGCAGGCGATTTGACAACAGTAGTTTTATGTTCATTTAAACCTACATTTATTATAAGTAATCGATGTATTTGGAGGCAATCGAGTATGTTCATTTAAACCTACATTTATTATAAGTAATCGATGTATTTGGAGGCAATCGAGTATGTTCATTTAAACCTACATTTATTATAAGTAATCGATGTATTTGGAGGCAATCGAGTATGTTCATTTAAACCTACATTTATTATAAGTAATCGATGTATTTGGAGGCAATCGAGTATGTTCATTTAAACCTACATTTATTATAAGTAATCGATGTATTTGGAGGCAATCGAGTATGTTCATTTAAACCTACATTTATTATAAGTAATCGATGTATTTGGAGGCAATCGAGTATGTTCATTTAAACCTACATTTATTATAAGTAATCGATGTATTTGGAGGCAATCGAGTATGTTCATTTAAACCTACATTTATTATAAGTAATCGATGTATTTGGAGGCAATCGAGTTTTAAACATGGACTTCAATGAAGGAAAAGTTCTAATGCCAAGTAGCATTGTGAGAGCAAGGACCAATAAATGTTCGGTACAGACGGCCCTGCATTGGTGTGCACCCACGACCATATAAAAGCGCACGTAAACGCTCACCTTCCAACGTCTTTCGGGGACCGTCTGTACCGAAAATTTATTGGTCCCAAGTGAATAATCCAACGAGGTATAGCAATGTATGTGTATAGAGAGGCTGATACGCATGTTAAACTTAACCTATCCCAAATTGAGACAGCATGTGCAATCTGATTCTGGTTGCTTTGCCTGATTCCGCCTAGCCTTAAATCAAAAATTGTAATTAATCCAGCGGAAATTGGAAATTGGCAAATGAAAGTGTTTTAGAGTGGCTTTGTCTGGACACAGAATTCTAGAACAACTATCCAAGTTCGAAAAGTTGGCTTGTTTCTGTCATGTGTCAGTTTCTTTATCGGGAAAATCTTTCCTGAAGAAACAGTTATGTCGATTTCTGTATCTTGT
The DNA here is from genome assembly GCA_011764245.1 of Trialeurodes vaporariorum. Taxonomy (NCBI): domain Eukaryota; kingdom Metazoa; phylum Arthropoda; class Insecta; order Hemiptera; family Aleyrodidae; genus Trialeurodes; species Trialeurodes vaporariorum. The sequence continues at coordinate 28,274,752 of VMOF01000369.1, read as the reverse complement.
CAGCCACTCTCAAACACTTGCTTTTTCGTTTAAAACTAATTTCAAGTGGATCCATCGTAACTTTCTTTTTAAGTTTAAAAAAAATGAGGCAAACAAACCGAGTCCGTGTGAAATGTCCATAACAGTGGCTTAGCATGCGTTTTGGCAACGTTGCAGTTCGTCCATTTAAACTCATTAAAAAGATCGAACTACTGGGTGTTTGGTGAACACCTTCACATTCGACTTTTTACGTGGCTTTAAATGGACATAGTGCAATGTTGCCAAATTGCACGCAACGCCACTGGTCCATAAGAGATTTCCATCACGGTTGCCTCATCGAATTTTCAAAATCACGTCCATAAATCTTCTCTGTTGCTATTGCTCGTTGGAATATAATCTCTGAATTCTAGAACTTTGTGTTAGAAAGCAGGAGTTCATTTCTTTAGTACGGACGCAAGTATATTCCTTCCACAAACATCGATTTTTTTACAAGTATAATTTACGAAGATCATCGTCTCTTTTTTTTGAAATCTTATTCGTTTTATTAAATCTTATCATAACCTAGCATACCCGATCAAATTCTATGAGCCTTCTATGTCCTCTTTCTCACTATCAAATCTTAGATCGATCAATTATAGCGATCGGTGATGTGGCTACTTGCTCTCGTCTCACTCTCAGCTTGAATGAACACGCAAACGCTTTCGTGAGGTTTTTCCGGCCTATATTATAATTGAGAAGTGACAGGAACACGTCAAACTTATAATGCTCCCTAAAATTTGCGCGAATATATACGAGATGATGAGGTGAGTCCGGAAAAATTCGGACATGAAATACGCTTTTGAGAAATTCACGCATTCATCCGAAAACTTCATTCATCTATACCCTGATCATCCGAGCGAGCGAACAGACGGATTGTTGAGAGTGAAATGAGGTAGACGAGGAAATACGGCCTATGCGGCAGTGTTGCTAGATTTTATAAGAAAATAAATACTCGTTTTCTTTCCATTCAAAGTGGAACTTTTTAATAGAGTATATTTCTCCTTATGCGCCCAATTTAATTAAAAAAATCTTGATTCATTGGTGTGACGGGAAGAGAAAAGCAAACTGATCGCTCATAAGAGTTGATCCTTTCCCCAGATATTTATGAAAAAAAAAATTTATTCTGGCAAGCATCTTTGAGACAGCCTCACTGAGAAGAGTTCTTACAATGGCCTGAATTCTAGTAAGAAGATTGATTCCGGAAAGAAATTCTGGTAGTTTTCAAAGGAATACTGGTCTATTCATGGTAGAATTTCGGTCAGAAATTCTGGCAATTTTCACAAGAGATTACCCTGCGGTCAGATCATTTTGGTTAAAAACTTCAGAATTTCTGAACGAAATGGCCAAAATGGAGCTCTTGAAAACCTTTGTTACAATATGTACAAATGAATTAATGAAAGTCATGTAAAAACCAGCGAAAATCACAATAAGTCTAAATTCAGTTATAAAATTAGGAAACAGTTGAAACGAAAAGATCGTAATGATGGAGCAACGCAGATATCATTGGAGATTCCTATCTAATTTGTCACTTTCTCTAAGGAAACACAGAGATATGTCTCAAATTAGATAGGAATCATCCATGATACTTGCATAGCTCCACCATTAAGCTCGAATCGAAGAGTAATTTTGTGATTTTTTAGTGAGTTTGTACTTTGTCGTCATTTTTACAGGTTTTTATGCAAGGATTAACTTTTTGGTCTTCTGTAGCCAAAGATTGTAAGAGCCCCATTCTGCTTGAAAATACTAGAATCATCATAAAAACTGCTAGAAAATTCTTCTCGTCAACTTCTATATTTAACATTATAATCTCCATGTATAGGTATGTCCCTTCCATGCACGAATTTTGGGATTTGACTTCTTTTTTTTTTTTAAGACCATTCAAAAGAGAACAATTTTCTAAGAATTTTGATGGGTCATACAATTTTTGTGTGTGCAAAATGTCTATTTAAATTACATGAACCCAATGGTACATAAAATGTTACTCATGTATACCACTTCCAGTGAAAAGGGTTATTGAAGAGATAGCAATACTAGTAGGCATCTAAGCTGGTGGGGAGGGGGGAGGGGGGTGTCCTTCGATATTCGGCAACCGTGCTGAGGAATATGATGGCGTGGTGTAGATAAAGGTATATCGGGCGGCAAGGTTTGGAAAGGCTGTCCGAAACGGCGCTAATGCTGCGCGATATGGTAGGTACAAAAGAGGAAGGCGCACGTTATAAATGGTGCGATGTTCGATCGCCAAAGGTGTTTAAGCTATCGCTATCCCTATCGCTACGACGGCGGCGGGGGGGGCGCCACGCATAATTTATGCATCGATTCAGTAACTGAAATTTCGGGTTCATCTTTTAATTCAGGACCGTCCACATAGAAGCGGAGATTAGATTTATCAGTGGGAATTTTCGGTTGAGTAAATTCGGGCGAGCTCATAGTGATGTTGTCCGATGCCGGATTTGCTCGTCAATATTACACCCAGAGGTGGATCTAAGAATATACGTGCTTCTCTCTCTTTGTTTGATTGAGCACGTATGTTGGAAAAGGATATTAGTAGAAGAGGGCAAAGTCACTCGGCTGCTCGTGATCTGTCCTTTTCTAACACACGCGTTCAAATGCGGGCAAAGATAGAGAAGGACAAATTTCTGGATCTGCATAACTATATTCATCACTCTGGTTACTATACATAAGTGCGAGCTGCTTAGGCTCATTGGTTATCAAGATCTTGATATATGCACCCTGGACGTAGTACAAGTAAATACAGTTTTAGTGACGAGTGGAAAATTTAAAATCGAGGAATTGATTAGCGCATCGATGCTTTCTTTCAAAATTGTGAAATCAGCTTGCTATTGGTATATGAATCCTTCATCGGTGAATACGGTGTTGAAGCAAATCCTCTCGTCGGCTAGTTTTAAATTTCTCACTTCTCAATAAAATAGTAAATATTGACCAGAGTATATCAGGTGATCAAGGATGTCGGCGAGAATTTGAGGGTGTTATCTTTACTTGCAAATTGAAGAAGACTAGAAAACGATGAGCTTTACAGTTGGGGACAAAATTAAAGTCAGACAACTTTTTAGATTTTTGCTTAGATAGGCCACCTGCAATGGTTAAATGTTTGTGGTGCTTCTAGTGGCACAACGCGTGCCATTCGGTGAAATTGTATTACGTCGCTTTAAACCGATGCAAAATGTCGAATTAGAGGATGTTCACCAAACATCTATAACTGTTTGATCTTTTTCGTGGATTTAAATGGACTCAATGCAACGACGCTACATGGCACACTTCGCTAGTGTTGCTAGTTCCAAATCAGAGCTTACAGCTGGTCTCCACGTCAGTAAAAAGATTCTAAGCAAAAGTTGACCTATACATATATTTGACCGATCAATAAAAAACCTTCCTAAATACAAGTCTTATAGAGCTGAACAAAATTTGAATAAGTGTCTCGATAGGTATAAAGATTTTTATATTTTGAGGTAAGCGAAAGAGCGGGAATAATTAAATTATCACGCCCCCATGCATCACGTGCTATTTGCATGATTTTCAAAAGAAGAACCACAAAATGTAATCTGTTCTTACAAAATGACTATACGTGATTTTTCCATCTAAGCTTCGGAATATAACATAAGACAATTTTCCTACAGTCAACCACAAAAAGTTCGAAAATCAATTGTCAGGCATTATTTTCTCCTTTAGCGAGTTGTTGAAAATGTTCACTGGCACGCGGAAAAGGTTTTCTCCGTGATGCGCGTTCTTTATTCCAAAGGCCAAATTCCCATATACTCTCCGCCGTATGGCTCTCTTTATCGACACGACAAAAATATGAGACGCGAAATTCCTTTTAATTTTCAACGCTGTGGTATGCATAGTTTTTTTTCTCTCCTCCCGAACGGCGGAATTCACTCCGAGAGAGAAAATGTGTTTGTCTAATAAAAATCCGCTTTCGCTTGATTCAACGACGTACCCACGTCTCAAAACGGGCGGACTCAATTTCCTCGGGGGGTTATAGGTTACCTACAACGGCATTGGACGAAACGTTGCCGAATGAAGTGAAAGAAAAAGGAATCTACCGGTCTGCTCCGTTTCTGTGAGTATTAAATCGGACAAATGTTACTGTGGTGAATGGCAATAATATACTGAGGAAATGCGATGCGAATAATATCTTTTGATTTGACATGCCGCAGTGGTGACGCGACGGGTCTTAAGAAACCGCACAGTAATGGTAAAGAAGACGAAATTCTAGACAGTGGTATAATCGAAGGAATCTCTAGGAGAGCGTTGCCAGATTTACATCTTTAGACCATATATTTAGCAAAGAAATGAGACAGTTGCAAGGGTCTAAATGTTGGTGTTTAGTCTAGTAAACGAATGAAAGTTCTCAGTGAGCTGAAAACAAGAATGCATTTGGTTTCTATTCAGATTTCATAGTACCGTATTAACTACTTTGACCAAAACTATCAGTAAACCTCAAGTAAACTCGTGGCGGCCAAGGTCCAAAAATTTCTCCAAACCTCTCCCTTTTACTACCTTCCTCTTTCCTACCTCAATCTCCTCTCTTTAAAAACTTTTCTTTCAAAATCTGTTATTTTAACCTTACCTGAGAGATGCATGATTGTGCGTGAGGTCTCTCAGATTCAACTTACAAACTAGCTGATATCAAAGCGACCAAGTCCCCTCCCCTCCCCTCTTCCCACCCTTTCTACTCCTGTGTTTCTTCTAGCCCCCAACCCCTTCAGATTTCAGCCTGAGATTTTATCTCTGATCTTCATTATTCAGAATAATTATTACAGTCTGTTGGCTGCGCTCAACGCAAACCATTGCATAACTCATAAATTGCAGGTGCATGAAAGTGCAAAGGATTTAATGCCCAAAGGCGCTGATATCCGAAGAACCAAGTCTAATTTTTTGTACCTACCGCACCTTTCTTCTGCTTCCTCTTCTACTTCATCCTCTTGCTATAGTTCACCCACCAAAAAAAAAAAAATGATAAAAAAAATAGAAAAAAACTTGGCGTTGACCTGCAAAAGCTGATATGCGGTGTTAGTACACTCTATGTTGGCAGGTAACGCCAAGTTTTTTTCTATTTTTTTTATCATTTTTTTTTTTTGGTGGGTGAACTATAGCAAGAGGATGAAGTAGAAGAGGAAGCAGAAGAAAGGTGCGGTAGGTACAAAAAATTACACTGAAAAAAAAGGTTTGTTGGAAGAGCATGGAGCATTGCTAAAATAGCAATTGCTAATTGCAAAAAAACGTTACACTCTTCATTTTGCTGGACTGGCAAAACAGTAATTTGCAATTCTATAAAATGACAGTTTTGCTCGAATAACAAAATGTTTTGGAAGAATTGCAAACATTTACTTTGCAAAAATTGCAAATTAAGGATTGCAAAATTAGCAAAGTATGTTTGTCATTTGGACATTTTGAATTACAAAACTTACGAAATGAGTTTGGTAGACCAGCAATTTTCAATTTGCAATATCAACAATTTCCCTTTTGTTCAACCAGCAATTTTCAATTTGCAATATTAACAAAACTTTTTTGTTCAACCAACAATAATTTTACTGTACAAGTTACAATACATAAACTCGCCATTCGTCCATTATCAAATTGCAATATATACTAGGTAATATTGTCATGCAATTAGGTTGGGCACACAGCGCGCTGCTACCAAATACCGCGGACTCTGTGGTTATTCCTAATTTTTTAGCTGTCTAGTTCCCGACCGGGATTTGAACCTACAACCTACCTATTCCTACAGATTCCTAATCCAGTATCCTATCCAATACACCAGCTAGAGCCGATGGTGAATGCGGACACAATTTCGGTATATAAGCTTGCGGGCGGCAAAAAAGGACAAATAGCAGTTGTTTAACGTCCGATTTGCATGAAATTTGGTAGCCAGGGGTATTTTTGGTCAAGAAAAACGAATCTGATGTTGGATTTTCAAAATATTAAAAACCATTTGGGATATATAGGGTGATTCAAAAATAATGCACCTTTTAACTTTTTTCCTTATCGATGGAACATTGCGCCATTTCCCTACGTTTATAGCTTTTTCAGGGGGTGCTATTTTCGATGGCTCTTACTCAAGAGATATAGTGGGGGGCGGAGGGGCTTAGTATAATAGATTGGGGGGTAACTTTATATACAGGGTGGCTGTAAAGTAACTGAAAGTGGTCATAACTTTTGCACTATTAAAAATATTTGGACGTGGTTTGCACCGTTCTTTATCTTTTCGAAGGACCAATTCGCTAGGGAAATTTTCGAAATTAAGACTCCTGGGGAAGTTTCCCTAGGGTGGAGAGGTAAACTCGAAAACAACTATCTTTAAAATATGGGCAAACATAGTTTCGGTCTATCTTGTACTGATATTTTGGGAGGTGATGGAACTTGATTTTAGGCGTCCAAAACTGGGATTACTTTTGATCCAGCCCATTGAGAACCGGGAAGAGGGAAGGAATGTCTATCAAAACACGAAAATCTTCATAACTTTTAAATAAAACGTTTGATTCAAGGGTGAAATTTGTAAAACAATAAAATTTAAATAATAGTTTTGTCCGGGGGGAAAAAGTTATAAGTGCAGTTGATACGGTTAATTGAATCAGGCGTAACTCAAAGTAAAAAAAACAAGCAGGGAAAATTCCAACACGCAGGTGTTGGGAAAGCTTGCCACTAAAGTCTGGACAGCTTTAATGCTTTTGCTAGCAATGATAATAATTAGACAGCATTCATTAAAAAGGAACCACGTGACATGGAGCTAATCTCGAGAAAATTGAGTCCAAAGTTGAAGAGCTAGCATTTAAACAAAAAACTTGGAATTACTTACGTTTTGATTTCATTCAACTACCGTGTTATGTTTTCGCATTTCAACACCGGAAAAGTAGAATTTCCTATACAGGAAAGGTAGGTACTTAATTTTTAGCGTTTAAAGTGACTTGGTTCCTTTCTTCTTTTTGTTTGGCATAATCACGAAAAACGAATCTCTAAGAGAAACCAAACGGCAGAGTTGGTTTACACTGTTGATTAATTTAAAATCCGTTAATCCGGACTTAAGTCCGTTCCCAATTCTATTAAAGGAACCAAGTCGGAGTTGGTTCCTTACGTGACTCGGATTAAGGTTTAACCTAATCAGAAAAAGGAACCAAGTTCTCATTTTATTTCATCATATATGGACAATGACTTCAATGAGGCTCACCAGCTCACTTTTACCTGGAATTTTGACAGGAAGTAGTTGTTATTAGAAGAAGCACTTGTCGCTTCGAGATTCAGTATTGCTACGTCTATCAATCAATAACTCAATTTTATCAAAAATGTCACTCGGTTCTTTTGTGACAAGTGCTGTCCAATTGAGCTTATTTGGTGAGAAATTATGAAAAAAATAAATTTAGATCAGATGTATCTATAAAGAGATGATTCAAAGGTGTTGTTTTTTGTGTTTGTTTTTGTTTTCTGTTTTTTGTTTTCAAAACTTTGGAGGGCTCTAGCTCAGAAGAGAAACATTTGCAGCACTTATTCATGTAGGAAAATAAAGCCTTAATATATGTTGACCCCAAAAATACACTCCATAAGTTTGGCACTTAAGTTTTGAAACACACTATATTCTTGATATTTTGCCCCCCCCTCCACCCTTCATAGAACACAACATCTTGACCATGCAAATTTTTAAAATCACAGTTTGACTGTAGAGATATTTTCTTTTCCCCCCTTTCAACGAAAAAGGGGAAAATGGATCGCCTATCTTTGATGTTCGACGTGCGCATGCACAGATTGTTCGGCTTTACGACTGCCATTTTGGCTTTCTTTATAATGCGTTTTGTGGGTTTATTAATGGATTTTATGACTATTTGATGCCGCCAATGTAATTTTCAGGCAATTTTAATCAGATTCAAAACTCTATACCGCTGTAGCAAAAGTTTGCAACAAACCCATTGAAAGCTGAAAAGAGAAAATTATTTGATAAGGCTCGCTTTGACCGGACTCCGCACTCCGCAGGAGGCGCGCCCCAGCGAACGACCGAACGGATACCATTATGTTTTGCTTTTGTAATTAAAATAATTTGCTGTTTTATAAAACAAATTGCAATTTTTGCAAACAAATGAATTTGCAATTTTCGCAAAAAAGTTAATTTGCAATTTGAGCAAAATCCATTTTGTTACTTTTAAAAAATGTTATTGCTGTTTTTCCAAAACAAATTGCAATTTTTGCAAAAATGTCAATTTGCAATTTGAGCAAATTGGAATTTTGCCATTTTTATAAATGTTTTTGCAAATTGGCCGATTTATTTTGCTCGTATAGCATTTTTTTAATTTGCAATTTTTACAATTTTTTTATTTGCTATAACTACAATTCAATTTTGCTCTTTTTGCTATTTGTATTGATAAACTAGCAAATTGTTTGTTATGTTTACATAAAAAATGAATGCAAAAACTGCAATATTTTAATTTGCAATATTTACAATTTTCATTTTGTAATTTTTACAAAACTATAGCTCAATTATCCATGAGCATGTATAAACCAGCAAATTGATTAATTTGCTATTTCAGCAAAGCAAATTTTGATATTCCAGCAATCATTTTTTTTTCAGTGTAGACTTGGTTCTTCGGATATCAGCGCCTTTGGGCATTAAATCCTTTGCACTTTCATGCACCTGCAATTTATGAGTTATGCAATGGTTTGCGTTGAGCGCAGCCAACAGACTGTAATAATTATTCTGAATAATGAAGATCAGAGATAAAATCTCAGGCTGAAATCTGAAGGGGTAGGGGGCTAGAAGAAACACAGGAGTAGAAAGGGTGGGAAGAGGGGAGGGGAGGGGACTTGGTCGCTTTGATATCAGCTAGTTTGTAAGTTGAATCTGAGAGACCTCACGCACAATCATGCATCTCTCAGGTAAGGTTAAAATAACAGATTTTGAAAGAAAAGTTTTTAAAGAGAGGAGATTGAGGTAGGAAAGAGGAAGGTAGTAAAAGGGAGAGGTTTGGAGAAATTTTTGGACCTTGGCCGCCACGAGTTTACTTGAGGTTTACTGATAGTTTTGGTCAAAGATATCAGGCCGGTTTTGCGATTTATTCCTATGTTAAGGGGTTGAGGTTTAGGTGGGTCAGTCATAAAGAGATATTTTGACAAAGATGTGTTTCTAAAGCAATGATTATAATAAAGTTGAGTCCATCATAAGGCACATCAATAGAGCAGAATGAAATAGCAAGCGCAATCCCTCCCCCCTCTTTTCATTTTATTTTTCTTATTACAAGCAATAGTAGGAAAAAAAGCTAAGTTGCAATGATTTTCTTCTTTAAGCTTTACCTAACCTTTTTAAATTTTAATGTCACTGATGAAAAGCTAAGTCAATTCTACACGAGGAAAAAATTCCCTTTAAGAATTTCAAAATACTAAACTGTTTCTGATACTTTACTAATAATAGTTTTGCACTATTAATAT